>JABFPJ010002351.1:0-20006 GCA_022817425.1 Gryon sp. ZL-2020
TGATTATTATATATTATACATTATATATTATATTATCCCTTGTAATGCAAAACATATATTGCCACTATATACATATATTGATCATATAGTGCCCATATATAATAGCCATATATCGGTCATTATATTACATTATATTATATTATATTATATTATATTATACAACATATATTTATATATATACACATATACAAACAATATATATATATGAACATATATGGCTTGTGTTGAACTTGACGTTCATTAAACATTTAACTACTTGAATGCCGTAAATTGTGATGTAAAGTTCACTTGAATGCAGGAAGTGTGGAATGTGTGTGTGTGGATCGGTTTCGGCTAACAGTAAACTCTGGGGTGGTTCAGGAGAATCCAATGGGGATGGAGAGTCGGCACTCAATGGGGTTGACCTTCTATCGATCCGCGGTTACATGCATTCAAGACACTTTTATGTTGCAAACGTTGTGTAGCAAATACGCACAATATATAGATATATACACATATAACCTCAGATAATTGAAGAATTAACGTGTATCTTCTTTTGTTTCCTCTCTTTTTCTTTTCCCTTTTTTTTCTCTCTCTCTTTTTTTTACTCTTTGTAGAAATGAAAGTTGATCTGGGTCAAACTTGAGCTACGCTCTTCCGATGCAAGATTTGGCAGCAGTCGTAGATGTATTAAATTTTAATTGAAAACGTTTTAAGGAATATAGAAAGATGGCTTATTAAATGAATAAAGACTGGCGATCCATTTATCATCGTTTCCGTTCACATCGATTGATCAGTTTTCGATTTTTTGAATACACTGCTAACAGAGAGATTGCAGTGTCTTGTTATATTGATGGCGCAAATTTGAATGACACTTTTCACGATATTATGTCGTATCTAATATAGTTTCGCTAGTTTTCTTAGTCTTTTTAGTTTACTTAGTTCTTTGGATGACAATTTTTATGATATTATGATATAAATACAATAGTTTTGTTAATTTTGTTAGATTTCTTAGTTTTGTTAATTTCTTTAATTTGCTTCGTTTTCTTAGTTTAGTTAATTTTGTTAGATTCTTTAGTTTTGTTAATTTCTTTAATTCACTTAGTTTTCTTAGTTTATTTAATTTTGTTAGATTCATTAGTTTTGTTAGTTTCTGTAATTTAGTTTTCTTGACTTTGGATGATTACTTTCACGATAATATATCATAACTAATATAGTTTTGTTAGTTTGCAATATTGATATTATAAAATGTAACATATTTCAAAGCCAATACAGGATTTCTTAGTCTTCTTAGTTTTTTTGATAAAAATGTTCACAAAAAATCATAACTAAGACAAATCTTAAGTTGCTTTTATGATTTCGTCCAATTTCTAACCAACATTTGTATTTATGCATAAAATTGGTGCCACTATATGCCCCTATTACAATAACTTGAAATATTGTTGGTTATGACAACTTGAAAATGTAAAATGTAAAATGATTGCGCTCGTCTGGCGCTTGTATATATTTCTTATCAATTTAATCACGTCTTTCATTTTATGCCCGAGTCCTTTAAAATCTTGTTATTATTCCGTTTTGGTTATCTTGACCCGATGAGATGGCTGGCAGTTTTCGAGAGAATGTCTTCTCGTGAAGCACGTATTGTTAAATTGTAGCGTGAATTTCCGCAACGTAATTTTTTTATGCTGCAAGTAGCAGAAGTAAAATTACATTTCAGCGAGAAATCCTCCTCGCATCTTGGTTACATTTGAATTAACTCACAAATTAGGTTACACATTCTCTTCGCTTTGATACAGTTGTTAAATTAGTGTGAATCGTATGTTAATGGCGTTGCCGACTTAGCGGAACATATTTATATATATATATGTATATGTATAAACATACAATATGGCTGGACTGTAAGAACAAAGTCATCCTTGTGTTCGTCATTATTTAATTAATTATTATTTTTTTATTAATTATTATTATTATTTATATATTATATCATAATAATAATTATTAATTATCTAATTAATTAATATTTAATATCCTTTAAATATTTCTATAAACAATTAAATAAAGAAAGAAAAATAAAGAAGAAATTCAAAAGAATTATTATAAGTTCTAAATTATGATTTTAGACAGTGAAGTTGGCTGCAGGTATTTTTGAATAACGAAGTTAGTTATAGATTGTGAATAGAGTGAAGTTAGACAATACAGATAATTATTTTGACTATGTGAAATTCAAGTTGAGTCTGGGTTATACAGTATAATTATACAAAGTGAAATTAGTTATGTATATTAAAAACTGAAGTTAGGTGCGCATTAGGACACAGAGTTAATAGAAATGTCGTTAGCTACAAGTATAGATAATTACGAGCAGTGAAGTTAGGTGCAGATCTGGAGATAAAGTTCATCGTAATGAAGGCAGTCATAGTTATGGATGAATGTGAGTTGTGAAGTTATCTACAGATTAATTGCAATTGTGAACAATGAAATTAGCTTCAAATTATCTGCAACCGTAAATATTGAAAATAGCTGCAGATTATTGTTTTTAGTTATAAATAATGAAGTTAAGTACGGGTCAGGAATTAGAGTTAATTAAAACGAAGTTAGTAACAGTTAAAAATAAGAGCTATGAAAGTAGTTACAAATCATTTGCAATTATAAACACTGAATATAGCTGCAGATTATTATTTTCAGTAAACAATGAAGTTAGGTGCAGACCATAATTTAGCATTAATTAAAATGAAGTTAGTTATAGCTAAAAATAAGAGCACTGAAATTAGCTACAAATTATCTGCAATGATAAACATTGAAGTTAGCTGTAGCTTATCTGCAATTTTAAGCACTGAATTCAGCTGCAGATTATTATTTTTAGTTATAAGCAATGAAGTTAGGTGCGAATTAGTGAATTAAAATCAAAAGTTAACTTCAATTATAAACAGATATAAAATCTGAAGTCATCTGCAGATCTTCAATACTTAAATAACGAAGTTAGCTTTAAATCCAATTTCAACAACCAGAAATCAGGTTATGTCTACACAATAGCAACAAAATTAGGTTATTTATCCAGGCGATTAAGAAGTCAGTTGAGATTTGCATTAGAAGTGCGCAAATGGCGAAAATTCATCCGCATTGGAGTGCATTTTTCATTGACATATAAGTTGAAATTCTTCTCGTAAGACGTCTCAGTGGCGTTGAACGTGCTAATACGTATACTAGAAAACCTTATTTGAGGTGTAACGTATAGCTTACTTGCGATTCAAGGGTTATAAGAGGAAATCACGCGTCAAACCTGAGTATGTCAAAGAGTGGTTATACATGTCAAGTATGCACATTCAATTACAGTATACTATACACGTGCATTTCTAATTATAAATTAACCGCTTCTAAGTACTTGATTAAAGTCATCTTTGCGTTAATCAAAGAAAATAAATTGAGCTACGGCTTTTCATCATTAAAAAAAAAATAACAATCACATCATCATTTTAATATCCCAAAAAACTTGTATTATTTGTTCATAATTAAACCAAAATGTATTAATTAAATAAAATGACATTATCAATTAAATAATTGTCATAAATTTGGATACTTATTATTCTTCAAAAAGCGAATTTCCAATCTACGTGTGTTATTAACAAAATATCAGTTTAATTAAAATTGCACTCAATTTATGTAATTCAATTAAAAGACAGTATTGATCGTTCGCGATCGATAATATTTCAGCGAAAACAATTGAAGAAGCTGAAAAACAAGTTAATCCAAATCAAAATCCAATTAAATTCTTAATTACGTGCATTCTCAGTCTCAAAAATCCCAATTCTACTACCCTTGGTAGAAATAGGGCGTGTCATGACAAAGATGGTTCAAACGTGGTTAACCAAATTACAGCCCTATTGAATGATTTCACTGTTCAAAAAATTCAAAAAATGATATCTCGTTTGATATCTTATATCGCTACCATAATATGGCTGCCATTTTAGGACCATGATAGGGGCCTAGTGAGGTATACCCCATCATAGGGTCATCATTTTGTGGTAAAATTGTGGCGAGCCATGCAAGGGCCACATATGGGCCTGATGTGGCTACCATGAGTTGGCTGACATTTTAGAATTAAGGGGGTTTAGTGAGGCATGCCTCATCAGGCCTCCATCATGAGGTCATCATTTTGTGTTCCAACTATGACAAGTCATGCAAAGGTCCGATATGGGCCTAATATGGCTACCATGATTTGGCTAAGAGGCTGGGACCATGATAGGTGTCTGGTGAGGTATACCCCATTAGGTACTCATCATGAGGTCATCATTTTTTGGTAAAACTGTAGCATGCCATATAAGGGCCTGATATGGCTACCATGATTTGGTTGTCATTTTGGAACTATAATAAGGGTCTGGTGAGGTATACCCCATCAGACCTCCATCATGAGGCCATCATTTTGTGGAGCAATTGTGGCCTGCCATATCAGGGCCCAATATGGGCATGATATGGCTACCATGATTTGGTTGTCATTTTGGAACTATAATAAGGGTCTGGTGAGGTATACCCCATCAGACCTCCATCATGAGGCCATCATTTTGTGGAGCAACTGTGGCCTGCCATATCAGGGCCCAATATGGGCATGATATGGCTTCCATGATTTGGTTGTCATTTTGGGACCATGATAGTGTCCTGGTGAGGCATGCCCCATTAAGCCTCCATCATTTTATGGTAAAACTGTGGCGTGCCATATAATGGCCCGATATGGGCTTGATATGGCTGCCATGATTTTTTGTTTTGTTTTGTTACTTGTTCAGTTTGTCAAAATCCCCCGAGAAATACAATTGCGTAATTGAAATTAGCCGAAATTACTTAACTGTGACATAATGAACGTCGCCAAGCGAGATCTCTCAACGGGTCTGAGTTTTGTTGCCGTAACGACAAAATCGGCGATGCAGTTAGTATATATTTACCTCCCAAGCTACTTTCCGATGACAAATGTGCGCTCCTCTTCAAAGCCCCGGGCTCATGTATGTGTATGTACGTACGACGCGCTTGAATAAATGATGCTAATTCATGCGTGGATGTATCGAAGCCGCAACGCTATCGTTGCAAAACTTTGAAAACGCAAGCCTGGCGCATGCTTGTCTTGATAAGACACCCACTGACGCATTGTGACTTATGAAATCTTTCATATTTGCTGAATGCGATGTTTGCTTTGCTTTTACCTTTTTTTTTCTTTTCCTGTATAATCAGTAAAAAAATAAAGTTCAAAAACATGCCATTTGTTAATAGTGTTTATTTTTAAATAAATTATGTCGTTGAAATTATGCTGCAAAAAAGTATGATTTCAGGTAAATAATGAGCGAAACTATTATTTCAAAAAATAATAAAAAAAAGTGCGAAATCTTGTCTTAAATTACATACTTTCTTGGTTCGAAAAAGTCATGCAATTTAATCATTTTTAAAACATTTTTAAAAATTTCAAAATAATTATTTTTTGGTGGTAAAAGAAAAAGTTTTGATAGAACCAATGAAAAGCAACATAATAAAAGTGATTATTATTATAACGCAGGAAAACTATGACGGCATTAAAAATGTAGAATAGCGATGATGGGGGAACTGAAAAGTAAAGTAAAGCGTCGAATTGTGACGATAAATAATGCACAAACAAAATGGCACACGTTGCAAAAGTTTATGTGATGTTCATTTTTTATGAATCGGAACTTTGGTACATTTACTTTTCCGCGGACAGTAATGTGCTCAAGTGCGGTTTGGAATAAATCCATTGGCGAAATCTGTAGAGAGAAAGCATTTTAGTGCAAACCACCAACATGCCGAGTTAGTTTATTGCTAACTCGGGTAAACACTTAGTAAATACTCGAAATGTGTATTTAACAAGTAATTCAATCCGAGTGATGCTATTTTTCGATTTTTTTTAAACATTATTTTCAATTTTTTCATTTTTTTCGACATTTTGAAATAATAGTCAGATTCTTACTTGAAATCGATGTTATTATGATTATTATGTCGGTGATATTTGTGGTGATATTAATCATGATTTTTTTGATGATATTTATGGTTATGTACATGATGATTTCTTTGATGATATTCATGATATAACTTATTCTGGCATCCATGATGATATCCATGATAACATCTATGATAACATTCATGATGATATCCACAATAACAACCCTAATGATATCCATGATAATATCTATGATTACATCCTTGATGATATTCATGATGATACCCATGGTGATATTCATAGTAATATCCATGATATCATCATGGATGTCACTATAGATATCATCATGAATAATATCATGGATATTAGTATGAATATCACCATGGGTATCATGATAATATCTATGATGACATTTATGATGCTATCGATGAAGACATTTCTAATTATATCATAATTTCCATGATGATATCCATGTCAACATCCATAATGATATTCATGATAATATCCATAATGATATCTATGATGATACCCATGATAACACCCATGGTGATATCTTTGGTTGTATCTATGATGTTATTCCTAATGATATCCATGATGATATCCATGGTAACATCTATGATAATATCCATGGTGACATCCCTAATGACATTCATGATAACATCGTTCATCAAAAACGTTCATTTAGGAATCTCAACTTTTTGCCAAATTCTCAAAGGATAAGTCATAAAGGATCTCATATAAGGATATTTAAACAGAAAGGCGTTTAACTCAAACTACATTTTGTCAGTCGAGAAAAAAATGGTGCGACTGGAACAACATTTTTTAGGATGTCTGTTGCGAGTAGTGAGATAGCGGATTTGGTCGGACGACTATGGCTGATTGCCAGAAATACTCGGGGTACATCGTACGACGATGTCCTTTAGTGGGAACATTGGCACTGACGTTAAGGAATCTTCTTAGCTTTGGAGTAGATGAACAGTTGATATTCCGGCTATTCTCAGAACACGGCGTCGTCGCATTTTCTAATAAAAGATGTTTCGCAAATACACTTCCCAGCCATTGTTTTTAACATTACCCATACGCTTCGAATGTGATACTGTTATGTTTATGAGACAGGAATAATAACTCGGCAAAATTGAACGGCCGATAAAAAATTATTGACATAACTTAATGGTTGTTGTAATGTCGCAGGGGCATTTTGTGAAACACTTTGCAATAAAACAGCGACAAAAAGTTGGCTGTATTAAATTGCGAAAAAAATCCAGCCATTCTTTTTGGTGTTTAAAGAAACATTATATGAATCGTTTTGTAATAAAATATTGCGAATTTTGATCGAATATTCTGTGTGCTTTTACACCCGAAATTGTATAGATTCATATTTTTGCGAAATACGCTGTTTGTGTTTGCAGTCGAAGTGAATTGGGCGAAAACATTTTATTCGAAATAGAAATGGTATCATTTTTTTCCATGAATTTCCATGGATTTTTTCCAAATGGAACAAACGTTATTACATTAAAGAGCTAAATGGGTTTTCTCTGCAAACAAAATGTCGCTTATTGTGTTATAATTATAATTTCATTTCCTAAATCATTATCACTAATAATATCATTCAAAATATTACCATGAATATCACAATAGATGTCATCACAGATGTCATCACTCATATCACGATGGATGTCATAAATATTATTATGGATGTCATCATGGATATCATCATGGATGTTACCATGGATGTCATAGACATTATTTTAGATGTCACTTGGATGTCTACATGGATATTACCATGGATGTAATAGATATTATTATGGATGTCACATGAATATCATCATGGATGTTACGACTGATATTACCGTGGATGTCTTCTCGGATATCAACATGGATATCATATGGATGTCCCGGATGTTATGGATATCAATATGGATGTCACCATGGATGATCAGTATGATCATATCTATGATGACATCAATTTACAGTGAAAATGTATTTAAACTTGTCTCAAATTCACATGAAACATCTTTGTATTCAGTTATGTTTGTTTGTTAAATTTTTCTAACTTGTCTGAAACCGACAAGTTGGGGGACTCGCAGCACTTGGTGATTGTTGAGAGCCAAAACATTTGCAGTTGGATCTGGGTTTGACAACGGTTCGAGGTTTCAAACTGCCTTTAATCTGAAACATATTGTTATCAATGGCAATCGCAAATCGAGACTCGGCGAAATTGAAAGACGTACATAACCATGTGCGGCGTTGGAACAAACTTTGGTCCTTGTGTTATGTAACACGTTATATTGCGGGGAGATGGAAGTTACACGCTGCGGCCGAGTTCCGTTTTAACAGTATGCAATATAGCTTTGTGCAAAATAGCGTTTTGGACATGTTCAAGGCAATATCAAAAGGTCCTTGACGTAATTCGATAGATCCAAACTCGATTATAAAGTTCATTTTAATCCGCTTTTTGTTATTAATCCCATGCAACACATCATCGAAAAAGTCACTCTAAAAATGTATTTCAATCAAAACATAATTTACAATTTTACTTGACAGTTAAATAATGCAAATTGTTTATGTGACTGTAGTTTTAATCGACATCTCTTAGGTTAGCATTAACGATATTACAAAACATATCGCAATGGACGTTATCATGGATATCATAATGGATGTCATTGTGGATGTCATCAGGGATGTCATGAATATTATTATGGATGTCAAATAGATATTACCATTGATGTTACCATGGATACTATTGTAGGATATAGTCATGGATGTCACATGAATATTACCATGGATATTACTGTAGGATGTCATCATGGATATCATCCTGAAGGTCACATGGATATCATCATGGATAACATCATAGATTTCATCATAGATATTATCATGGATATCATCCTGAAGGTCACATGGATATCACCATGGATATCATCATGGATAACATCATAGATGTCATCATAGATATTATGATGAATATCATCATGGATATCACATTGATGTCATCATACATGTTGACAATATCATTGATGACATTACGGATATCATCATAGATATTTCCATAGATATCGCCATGGATGTTCATGGGTATCAACATGAATATCATCATGGATGCCACATGGATATCATGCATGTCACCATGGATGTCATGACGTCATCATAGATATCATCATAGATATAACTTTTACGAAAAATCTAAAAAGCACTTTAAACATCCAATATAAAACGTTTTTTTAAAAACCAAAGAAAGGATTAAGAAATATAAAATTGACCTTTAAAAGCAGTCGGACAATGTTCTTCGATGGAAATGTATTTCACATTATGTAAGCTCAAGCAAATCAAAATGAATTTTGTTGATTTAAATGAAAGTACAGGCGAAATAGTACATTTTGCATAGTGTTATGACGCACGACCTTTTGAATGCTATTTTCACAAATGTATTAACTGAGAAAAATGTCAAGCTAAATCAAATTAAAGCCAAATGTCTCAATCAAATGAGTGCCAATCCATTTCGCGAACATTTATTGCGATTTCATGTATAAATAAATTATCACTGCGATGTTATTGATTGAAAACGACGTTTAAAACCGTGCGTTATGATTTAATTTCAAATTAAGTCTCACTTTGCTCTACCGTAATTTGTCGCTATAAAAAGAATCACGGACAAACTCAAACTTCTTGTATGTTTCTTGCTGGCAAAACAAGTTCTTTGTATGCATTTTCTTCAATTTCTTTTCATGTTTTTGCAATGATATTATTGATTATCTTTTGACTGGATAGTGGATTACTTGCCTTCAATATGTCGATACATACAAACGTCTCGGATGAGAATCAATATGTAAAAGTATTTGTCGAGAATATGTATCTCGCTCTGTAACATCATTCTTTCAATTTTTACATCCATTCAAATGAAAAGACATATTAAGCAACATTTTTTTCAATCTTTCTATACGCAATTTCTATTATCCATATTACATTACATTTTTACATTTTAAAATGTAATTTAAATACAATTCTATAAATAATTACATACTTTTTTCAAGTTTTATTTCGAAAGTATTCAATTTAGGTATTTAAGATTATAAATAATATAATCAAGAAGAAAAAGAATAAATTTTTTTGGTTTCGAAAAAAAAAAAAAAAAAAAAAAAAAAAAAAAAAAAAGAATTGCGTTAATTGTGTTTACTAGATTTGTAAATGCTTATCATGACGTGCTGATAAGTATTTACAACTCTATCTGTATATCAACGACAGTCCATAAACCGGTTGACATTCGGCACTTTTCCCAGGGGCAATTCGTGCGATTAATCGGGTTTGCGGATATCACGCTTTTGCGCTGCCAGAGAGAGTGAGATTGGACACTAGCGAAGGCGCATTGATTGATTTAGCAATTTTTTTTACAAACGTGTGCACTGGCAGATTATCAAAACCGCGTCGCTGCGAATTAAAGCATCCGAATAATCCCGGCACGTATGAGTGTTTATAAAGGCATCGTCGTAATCATCGAGATCAGTAACATATTCACTAAGGGCCATTTTTTGGTCATTTTTCGCTAAATTGGTCACTTTTTTTTACCAAATTGATCACAATTTTTGGTTTTTCTTAAAAATGATAACAAATGTTGATTTATTTTACAATCGTGATTATGCAAATCGGTCACACATTTACTAAAGACCAATTTTGGCCATTTTGGTAATTTTTTAAATTTCGTCCATTTTTGGCCATTTTTTCAGTAATTATGAAAAATGTTGATTCATTGAACATTTTTGGCCATTTTAGTTATTTTTGTCATTTTGACCATTTTCAGCCATTTTTCAGCAATCAAAAAAAAGGTTGATTCCACAATCGTAATTATACAAATCAGTAACACATTCACTAAAGGCCATTTTTTGGCCATTTTAGTCATTTTTGTCCATTGTTTCAGTAATTAAGAAAAACGTTGTTTCATTCCATAATCGTAATTATGCAAATCAGTAACACGTTCACTAAAGGCCATTTTTTGGCCATTTTAGAAATTACGAAAAATTTTGATTTACCCCAAAATTTTTTAAATCTTTTTTCATCGCAATTTACACGTTGTTTAGTTGATGTTCTTATATTGATCAACTGCATAAGATCGTTAAGCCCGGGTTTAAATTGGGATATCGACAAATTGTTGGTAAGTTTGAAGATTTGGGGAATAAATAATCACGTCGACAAGACTGAAGACTAAGACATGACTCAACACAAACCGCAGCTAAACCGCCCCAATCTCATCTCTTTTCACTGGCTTGTGGATCACTCAAAGTTTCGCCCAAACTACGAGATGTGACTTTGAATTTGGCGTTCGGTGAATATCTGTATCGATCGATAAATTATAAATATTTGTCTTCGTAGACGGTAATCGGTCGCCGAATGAAATTTCGTCGGCATCGTCTTGATTGAAGTCAACACGGCAGAAGCTGCATTTAGCGAGTTGGTATTTCAAATTAGTCGAACCAAATTCTTAACATTCATCTCACGAAACTTTGATTTTCAAGCTAAGACAATTATTGAGGCATTTTCACTATTAAATGGGTCTTGAAAAAGTTTCTTTTTTTCAACATTTAAAATATTTAAATTAAAAAATTAAAATTAATTAATCATATAAAATGCATGAAAATGAAAATGAATTTCATTCGTTTAATTTATTTTCATTTCAAATTGAATTCATTATATGATAAGTTGTCTGGCAATAATTTGGAGTTTTTTCAAAGAAATAATATACATCACACGTTTTAAGTGTAGATTAACACGTGATTCTAATTAAATTTAAATATGACAGCTCATATTTTCCGGCAAACGTAGCGAACCAGCAAAATGATTATAAGCACTGAAAAATTGCCGTTTGATTTTTTTTAATTTTATCTTTGCATATATTAATAAATTTACATAACTTCAATATATATTCATCTTCTCAGCACTTTTTGGCGTGTTTTAATGGAGTAAGAACATCAGGTGTAAACATTTTTTCGTGGATACAAAATATTATTTTCCGTCATTTAATTACACAGCAGACTTGTGTTCCAGTAGTTATTTCCATAATATGAAGCATTTTTTGGGGTAATTTTATATAATAATTTTGTTCATTTTGATCTTTTTATATTATGTTATTATATTGCGAAATTATATTGTGACTGAAGTTTAAATGGAAATCGATTTTTTATACGAACAGTTTTATATGAAACAAGGTTTTCAACAAAGTAATCTCTCATCATGGATATCATCATGGATGTCATTATAGATATCATGTATGTCATCAAGATGGATATCATCATGGATATCATTATGATATCATTAATATCATTATGAATAACATCATGGATATTTCCATTGACGTTATTAAGGATATTACCATGGATATCATCATGGATGTCATCATGAATATCGATATGAATGATAACATGAATATCCCCATGGATGTCTTCATGGATGCCGCCACGGATATCATGGATATCATAGATGTCGCTATGGATATCATGGATGTCATCATGGATGTCACGTCTAATGTCATGGATATCACAGATATCATTATGGATGCCATCATAGATATTATAGATGTCATCATGAATATCGTCATGAACGGCATCATGAATATCCCCATGAATGTCATTATGGATATCATTATAGATATCACCGATTACCCCCCATGGATATTACGATTGACGTCATTAAGGATATTATCATAGATATCATCATGGATGTCATCCTGGATGTCACGGATATCATTATAGATGTCATCATAGATATTATAGATATCATCATGAATATCGACATGAACGACACCATGAATATCCCTATGGATGTAATCATGAATATCACAGATAATTTCATGGATATTACCATTTACGTTATCATGGATGTAATCATGGGTATTCCCATAGATGACATTATTGATATCATCATGAATGACACCATGGATGTCATCATTGACGTCATCATGGATGATATCATGGGTATCATCAAGGATATCATTATAGATATCACCGATAACACCATGGATATCACTATTGACGTCATCATCGATATTATCATGGATATCATCATGGATGTAATCATGAATATCACTGATAATTTGAATAACTTTGACGAAAATTCCATTTTTTCTGAATTACATTTCAATCATACGTGAAATCCGACAGTAAAATGTTCATTTTAAAATAAGTTCCGTGTCTCAGTCACTGGACCAGTAAAACGCAGTTATCGATCCTTCCCTCCGTTTGTGACTTATCCAACCTCGGGTCAATTAGTTAGGGTAAGATTTGCCCGGATTCCGATTTCATTTATTTTCGAGGGTTGAAGAAGAATCCGATTATCGCAGTTGGAATAAAAATGTTCAATGATATGTATATATATCTATATATATATATATATATTATATATATATTCCTTTTGCTGTATGGCTTTATAAAGATGATATCATTTGGGGTTATGAAAAAGTGAGAAAAGCCCGCATAGTGTGGCGCAAAATGAAAAGTGATGGTTTCGTCTAAGCATTTTAGCGCGAAGGCTTCGTTGATATGTCGATATTGCTGTCGTGTAAAAGGTCTCTGTAACGTCGATACGTCATGCTTTTAAGGATAACTGAATTCAAGACCAAACGCTTCGCAAGCAGATGAGCCTGCGTTATCAGACGACAAAATTGACGCGCTTATCGATTATGAATCCTCAGTCAACAGAAATTTCAATACAAAACATATATAAATAAACCAAAAAAAAAAAAAAAACAAAAGAAAAAGAATACTTTGAATAGACTTTGCAATGAATGGATATCTGAAAATGAACCACTTTAACGTTAAATTATTTAACGCTATATAATATTTATGTTTAAATAAACCCGATTCAAATCTTGGGATTAAGAAGGATGACGATATTTTATGGGTCATAAGATTTGTGTTTAAAGGATAAACTTGAATAAAGAATTGAGAATGGCAAAATTTATGATTTGAGACAACTTATAAAAGATATCTGAACTTTTCTGAAAGCTTCTTACGTTTTTATGATTTCGTCAAAATACAACAAAAAATTGCTTAACATTAATAAAAAAAGAAAAAGGTGCCGAATCGTGGACCTAAAAATACATATTTCCTTGCTCTCGACGTCGGAATGTAATATCGGTGGAAAAAAAAGAATTAGGTCGACAAATATAGACGGTAAAATTGGTGCGGTGTTTTACGTTCGTTACCGGGTTTACATGTAATTCGGCGCAAATTGAGCCGCAGCATTCTTTACGATTGCTCGAAAGAGAGAAATAGAGAAGGAGAAGTAGAGAAAGAGAGAGTGGACTGAATTTGGGATGAAATTTGCGTGACGACGGGACCGCGAAAATTCGGGGCTCTAATGCCGACGTAGGGATCTGGGTGAAACAAGTTTCGCTCAGTTTGAGAGCAAAATTGCAGACGTCGGGAGGAAGAACATTCTTCGTCGGCAAGTTGGCTTCGATAACTAGTTATATAGAGGATCCTTTGAGAGAGCAATTTCCGCCTTTGATGCCGCCACTCGTTAATTGAAGCACCCAACGGCCGAGTAACACATGCATTGTGCACCTCCATCTTGTTAATTTTATACTTGATCGCCAAGCCACTATATGCCGTCGCATACTTGGTTGACACTTTGCATTTTACCGCGGCTTCAATTATGATTTAGAAGTAGTGATATTGCATAAATGTATACAGGTGGAATAAGGACATACTGTTTGAAGGAAGGTATGGTAAAGTGATGGTATATTTTCAGGCATTGATCATTTTACTATAACTTTACTATAACTTTACTATACCTTTGCTATACCTTTACTATACCTTTACTATACCTTTGTTATACCTTTACTATACCTTTACTATACCTTTGCTATACCTTTACTATACCTTTACTATACCTTTACTATACCTTTACTATACCTTTAGTATACCTTTGTTATACCTTTACTATACCTTTACTATATCTTTGTTATACCTTTACTATACCTTTACTATACATTTACTATACTTTCATTGGAAAAATGTTGCGCAGTTGACCATTGTGTCAAAAGGTATGGTAAGTTGAAGCTATATTTTCATGAATTAGTGATTTCACTATACCTTTACTATTATTTTAATATACCTTTACTATATATTAACTATATTTTCGCTTTAATTTTACTATACCTTCACTATACCTTTATTATACCTTTACTATACCCTTACTGTACCCTTAATATACCTTTACTATACCTTCTTTGTAAAAATGTTGCGCACTTTAGTACAGTAAGAATGCTAATATCTAAAAACATACCACGTTTTAAATGAAAAAAAAAATACTAAAAGCAATGTGAACATTTGATAAATGATGATAAATGATTTTCAGTGATAGAATTCGAAACCCGAAATCAGAACATAGTTTTGTTAACGGGAGAAGCTTTGGTTTGTGATTTCGCCGATCGAATCCGCGACCTAATTAATAATACGATATTTGTGGATAATTGAGGAACTTGATCCGGGTCGTAATAATATGCTAAATTCTCACTGCTTTTCTAATTATATTGAGTCGGGGATATGGGCGGCTTAAACATTAGAATATTTCGACGACGTAATGCTTTAAGGATAAATATACAAGCTCAAGTACTGAAATAGTTTGAAAGCGTTTTAAGAATTTGTATTATAATGTAAATTCTAATTTTAAGATTAAATTTCAATTTGATGCTTAATTAGAAGAGTTGTCAGATGTAAAATAAGTTATTTAAAATATGAATATTGTAATATTTTTAGGAGATCCCAAATAAAAAGGATTATATATTGTCCATATATTGTTAATATGTTAACAATATATATGATATATATGTACCCTAGTAATAATTTATTTCGGGCCCTTATTAGGCATGCCCTAGTTTTTCGTAGGGGCCTTTCAAGGCTTTTATCAGGATTAAATGTGGCCCTTATAAGGTATGTAACACCTTCCCTCTATATCGCCCTTAACGGCAAGCCAAAGCAGGCCCTAATTCCACCTAATGAAGGCAAACCATTATTGTTGTTTTTTCTTGAAACTTATTTGGGCCTTATAAGGTATACCTTACTAATACTGTAATGCCTCTTTAAGGCAAGGAAAATTGGGCCCTAATTATACCCAGTGAAGGCAAAGGATGATTTCATTTTTTAATTTTACATACAATTTCGCAAAATTTATGTGAATATCTTTGGGTGTCGTATTTATACGAAATATTATTTTGTATTTCGAAAACATCAAATATAACACTAATAAGTACTTTTCAGATTTTGCATTTAAATGCCCTTCATTTGTCAAAATAGGAAAGCCTAATAAGGCTCATCTTTGGTTTATTGTGGTATACATTTAATGGCCTATAATAACTTAAATAAGGGCCTTACTTTAGCCTTTAAAGGTGAATTTAAGGGACAGTGTTACACGCCCTACAAAATCCCAATTAGCTGTCATAACGAGGCCTATAATTGGCATATATATGATTGCCTATTAAGGGCAAACCCTTATATGCCTTTATTTGGCTTTTCAGGTATTCACGAAAAAATCAAATTATTCAGGCTTATTTAGGTTTATCTAATTAGGGCCAAACTTTTTATTATTACTAGGGTAGTCAATATACGGTCCATATATGGTCCATATATAGCCAATATATGATCGATACGTGGCCAATATATGACCAATATATGGTCTAGATATTGTTAATATATGATTAATATATGATTTTTTAAATAATTTTCAAAAAGGTCTTTAAAATGTCACATTTTTAAAAAAGTCTTTAAAATGTCCCATTTTTTAAAAGTCTTTAAATATCCCATTTCTTGACAAATCCTTCAAATGTTCCATTTTTAGAAAGGCTTTAAAATGTTCTATTTATAATAATTCTTAAAATGTCCCAATTTTAAGTCATCCCTAAAATGTCCCATTTTAGAAATAGACCTTAAAATGTCCCATGTTTTAAAATAAAATAATGAATAATGTATTATTAATATATGTTTTATATATGATCCTTTTTACTAGGTATTTGTACAAGAATATACTTTCAAAACAATTTTATAAAAATGTAGACACAATTTTTGTATCGCTTTTCTTTTAAATATAAAATATGAACGGAATATTCGAATCTATGAGAAACTTTTATATTATTAAGTTGGAATAATTTTTGTTCAAAATAAAACTTTTTTTTAACAAAATGACGGTGTATTTCAAATAGAAATTTTCTACTTCAAACTTTATAAAAATTGTTCGATTTTGTATTAAAAAATGTTTAAAATATTTGAAATAACGTAAAAGCCATTTTTTGTAAATTATTATTTTTTTTGCTTTGCATGAAATTGACGATTCTACACGATAGCTATAAATAATGTCATTAATTTTATGACAGCAAAGTTTTAAAAATGTTAGCCCAATTGGATTAAGAATCTAAAGTTGGTCGAGTTCTATCTATTATAATTAACCCACGTGACTCGCAAAACTTATAATACAGAAACCGGTTAAGATATAATTGGATTTTGCTAATCGAGTTACAATGTAATTATATACAACAAAGTTATAAGAAACGCAAAATCCGATGTTTAGCTCAGATGACTCCAAAGCCACGATGAACTTACGAAAATGTCTATAATGAAATTATCGTCGAGTTATATATATATATTTTTAGCCTATTGAACTTTCCGAATTGTGTCTGACGCACGAGACGTATTCGTATCTTTAGATTGAACTTCGTAAATAGTACGCGATAAAGGCAAATATAGATGCACAAATAGTAAGAAACATATGCAAAATCGAATTTCCGATTTTTTTTTGTAAATGTACAATTTTATAATCCAAATTTTTTTACTCTTTTATATTGACTTGTTGAATCTAATTTAACGATACAATTTATAAAACGTATTGACGTCATATTTTTCATGCATTTTTTTAAATGCTTGATTTAAATAATTTTTTTATTCAATTATAATTATTAATATTCCAGTAGAGTTATCTGATTTACTTAATTTTATATTAAATTGAAAGGAATTTAGATTCAGATACTTCTTCTATTAACGGTAATTTATTTCTTTATTGATAAATTGCAATTTTAAAAATGTTTCTCTAATATTAAAATAATACTGGGAAAAGGTTTCAATTTTGATATACATTTTTGTTTAAAATCGAATTTAAAATTGCTTTTAAAATATAAAATAATATGTAGCTTGATTTAAAATAAAAATTTTATTAATTAAAGTAACAAAACTAGTAAAAATAATAAAACTAAAAAACTTAAGAAAAGTAATGAAACTAACAAGACTAATAAAACTAATGACACTAGGAAAGTTAAGAAAAATAACAAAACACAAATTTTATTTATTAAATAATAAAATAAAACTAACAAAACTAATAAAGCTAACAAAACCTAACAAAACTAAAAAAAAACTTTATTTATTAAATGATAAAATAAAACTAATAAAATTATTGAAACTAACAAAACTAAAACTTTTATTTCTTAAGAAATAAAATAAAATTAACAAAACTAAAAAAGCTAAGAACATTATTTATTAAATAAAAATAGTAAAACAATAAAACTGTTAATTTCTTGTTCCCTTTGAATATAAACAATTATTATTCTGCATATAACTGTTTTAGAGATTTTAAAATAATGCTTCACTTTGAACAGAGCTGTATTACAATCGTAATGTTCAGCAAATCTTTGGCATTTTCCCTTTGTGTGAGCAAACTGTGACGTTTTACTTAGCACGGTCAACTTGACTTGGTTAGTTAGGTTGAGTGACTGTGCACTCGTGCTCAAGGGTCAATTGAAATTGAATGAAGTATGCCACATTTGAATGTAGAATATTTTCATAAAGTTACATTGCCGTTCGCTCGAAATTGCTTTGCAATCTAAGTCGATATTTTCCGTTCCGTTAAATGTCGTCAAAAATATTTGTGTAGGGACAAATTTATTTATTTCCACGGTTTTTCAATAATTCATTTTTTTAAATTTTTCAAATGTCCAAAATTTTCCATTTTTGAAAAATGTCCCAAAATGTTCCATTTTTTAAAATGTCCCAAAATGTCCCATGTTTGAAAAATGTCTAATTAAAAAAAAGTCTTTAAAATGGCCCATTTAAAAAGTCTTTGAAATGTCCCATTTCTTGACAAATCCTTCAAATGCCCCATTTTTCATAATCCTTAAAATGTCTCATTTTTACATAATCCTTACATGTTCCATTTTTAAATTTCCACAATGTCCCATTTTTACATAATCCTTAAAATGTCCCATTTAAGAAAAAGACCTTAAAAAAGTAACTTTGATTTCCTAAAAGTGTGTTATTTTGAAAAAAATGGACATTGTTTTGGTAGTAAAAGAAATTGATTCCGTGAAAAGAGAGAAGGAAAGTTTAATCGTGGCTGGTTAAATTCGGTTGAATTTTCGCAACGTGGACGTCTTATCTTGTGGACGGTTCTGTGATTTTGCTTGCAGTTATGTGCGGTCACGATTCTGCCGTTTCCATGTCAGTAATTCGTAAATAAGGGAAGATCTGTGCGACACTAAAAAGGAAGACTAGTAAGGATAGCGCGACGTTTGGACTCATGCCAGGCCAACCAAGAAGACCTTTTTTCTTGCGACGAGCAAAGTGTTCGGAGGGGACTTATATTTTCATAATTTCACAACTTCTAGAACTTTGGCATACTTTTGCTTTATCGCCTGTCGCAAGATTCCACTCATATATGATGATATGTCTGGAATAGCGGTCTTCTTAACTTTTTTTCCTCCCCGTCGAAGCAAACCTTTTTGAATTTTTTTTTGACTGGAAAAAAAATCTTGAAACAATTTCTTTTACAAAATGAAAATTCAGTTGTTATTCTGGACATTTCAAAGTATATTGAATTTAGTATAAGAAATTGATTTTTTGTAAAAAATGTTCCTAATGATATTCGTGATATCCATGGCGACACCCTAGTAAAAATTTGATGAGGCATGCCACACCTAGCGTATGGCCATGATAAGGATACCCTTAACAAAACCCGTTCTCAGTTTTTCTGATCTGGGCCACATTAGACCCACATGAGGCAAGTATCATGTTTTTTCGAAAAGTGGCATCCTGCTCAGGACCACATGCGATATTCTGATAAGGTAATG
>JABFPJ010002352.1:0-20005 GCA_022817425.1 Gryon sp. ZL-2020
ATATTTTATACTATATTTTCAAGTATATTTATAACATAATGACTCAAACAATATAACACAGTAAGCTCTTTTTCTCATACAGTATGGTAAAAGTAGCTAGACGAATCAATTTTACAATACTGTATCATAAAATGTATGGCTTTCATATTTACTGTGAGTATTGACTAAATAAGACGGCCAAGATGCTTTGGATGATACGTCGACGTTCTAGGTGGCGCACGAGCGGATGCATCAGCTGATAATTCAAGCTAAGTAACAGCAGCAATGGACAGTTCATAGATGGGTGACCGTTATATTATGAAATATATAATTGTATTAGGGTATAATTTTTAATAACGTAAAAAATATAATAATAATTTAGAGACAGTATGGTAAACTTTATTATATTTGAATTTTTTTATAACAAAACTATTTTCTGTGTAAACGACAGAAAATATTTTATTCAATGTGTATATGCCACTTATAAACCCTTTAATCAACGAAACGAACATATAGTTTTATATTTGGAAATGTCATTGTAATCTTTTTAAATATAATACAGCTTTATTAGTGTTTAATTATGTCAAATCACTAATATCGAAAACAATATTTAAAAAAGGTTAAATATTATTCTCTATTTTTAAATTGATTTGATTTGTTTAGTTTCATGCTCACATTAAATTTTCATTTAATTAAAGATTTATAATTTAACCCGACGTATTATATTAATATCGGACTTTCGTTTACTACATCAAATAATTAATTATATATTCTTCTTTTACTCAAATTTCAAAAGTTAATTTAAATAAAAGATGTAGACAAAAAGGTAAACTCTAAAGTAATTTCTACAGTACATAATATGTATGAATAGTAAACCTCTTTCAATTTCTGATTATTATTTTTCCAAATACAAACTAAAGCTGAAGAAAATCCCCATGTTCTAAGTAACTTATTTATATTTAAAATTATGTTACCAATGAGTTAGTTTAGAGTTTTCACGGTCAAGTACTAAGATACTTTTTATCATGAAAATGTTATAACGTGAAAAAGTACTCGTCGTAACCAACACTCAGTGGCCCAAGTTCTCTTAGAGATACTCGAAATTACACTTTCCTTGACTGAGTTGAAGAAAAGGAGAGCGCGCTTACTGCGCAAACCCAATTGGGAGAACCAAGAGAGGAACCGAGCACCGCTTTTGCTTTTGCAGCTCGTCTTAAGAGCAATTTCCGTCGAATAGGTATGGAGTACGAACGTAAGCTATACTAGCGACAAAACCTATTAAAATTTTACGATCCTGCACTCTGTTGCACAAACGTAGTAATCCTGCATGCCTGGTTTCACGTTGAAACGTGAACATAAATGCAAAGGAGAAGCCGAAAGTGTTTGACATCAAATTTTGAATCGCATAATGCATACAGACATTTCTAATCATTTAATGTGTTCTCTTTATCTCGTTATCGAAACAAAACGCAAGCGAATGATGCACTAACGGTATGAGATCAAAGCGTGTATTGTAATCTTTGCGTTTGTAGTATCTTAGCTTATTACATTATACGATGACATGAATATTTAGAAACGATTATTTAATTCATTTAATTAGACACATTTATTTATTAATTCATATATTTGACATTTAATGATAAAATCAAATAAAATTCGATGGGATTCTAATGATCAACAGTTTTAGTTGTTAAATATTTACGCGGAAATGAATAAAATGAATAGATTATTGATTAGATTTATAAAGTAGTATAATATATAATTAAATTCACTTTGATATAAATATGTATGTTAAAAATAACAAGAATACAGTTTGTTATAATAACGCAATTTCATATATTACATATTGAAATAGTTAAGTAAACATAGTAAATTTTATGAAATATATATAATTAATGATAATAATGTGGATTTTACTATTAGTTATATATTAATAAAATGTAAACGCACAATGTATATAAAGCTTATAAATTTTACAAATGTATATTAACTTTTAATGCAAAGCATTTATGTGTAATATTCTATCAGTCGTATTTTACATTTTATATAAAATATGTTATTGATGTAAATTGTTCATAATTTTATGCTCTAAATATTATCATTCTAGATACGTAAAATTGTGCATAATTATTTATATTATATGACTCCACAGATTAATAATTTCTAAAAGTATTGAGAACAATTTGCCGTTATTAGATTATTGTTTAACTATCATTTTCCTCACTTTCTCTAATCAAAAATGTAAACTACTTGGTACTGTATAAGAATGAATAATTAAAAAGAAAAGCCATTTGATGTATAATGCATATGCATGGCACATTCGATTATGTGGCAGATGGTTTTGACCATGGGTAGCGAAGCAGATAAAGAGATATATTGAAACCGGATAATCAGAATTCCGAAATACCTATGGGTGTGCTAAAATAACATAACACGCCACTTCGAAACCTTTATTCGAAGTCCCTGGGAGATCGAGTGATACGAAATTATACGATACACATATTTTGCCACAATCATTATCAGCGACATAATTATTTTCTGCTTTAATATAAAACTATTATCAGCACATTTCTAATTTAAATATTTACATAAACTAATAAACTCACATACTGTATCGCACGGAAATTGTGTTTAAAATAAACTTTTAATAATTTAATTGTTTAGAATATATATACTCCATTTTGAACATAAACTAAACAAATACATAGTTTCATATGGTTATAATTATTTTCATATTTATCTTGTTTATTCAATTTCATGTTAAGTCATGTCTATGACAAAAGTAAAAATTGTTTCCAGTGCCTCTGTTATATGTTTCAATTTTCGCTTCACTCGTTGTATCTTAATTAATGAATTTCGTCCATATAGATTGCCACCGAAATATATCATGCAATACCAATTCATTCTCTCACGTTCAGTACGATTAGATCTGTCATTGATACACTGCTGATTAAATACACATATGGACAATGCACCAATCGTTACGTATTTATATTTAACACTGTTACAAATAACCACTTGACTTATCTCAGTACATGAAATTATATTACTGAAATATAATAGAAAAAAATGTAATTGAAATTAACAACACTTTGTTTCTTTTCATTCTTTTATCACATTTTAATGTCTCTTTATAGTTACATTAAAAAGACAGAATTAAACAGCCCAATAATAAATAACAAGAACACTGAAATTCAACTTGTTGTTATCAATCGATTTTCATAAACAGAGAATAAAAAAAGTAGCAGCGTAAATTGTCATTTTACTCTCGCACTGTAATATAAAAGCTGCCATTTCAAGCTGAATGATTAATGAAGTTCTAATAATAATTATTGAATCTTTCTTTTCAAAAGAACATTTCTAACATCATATTTGGAAAATTACTTTCATAACGAATGACATCTTATTATTATATTACTATGTCATTTTTATTTTTTTTTCCACTTTGCTCATTTAATAAGCATTCTAAATGGATTCTCCTTTTTGTCTTTTACTAATGAGATTAGTTAGTTTTATATTATAAAGCGGAAAATAATTCTTCAACTGAGCTAACAATTGTGTATTTGTGAATGTGATGTTAACATTATTCGATCGCGAACGATATTACTGGCATTGCGTTTGTTTGGATGTGTTTGTAAATCAAATCAGAGTTTACAGTGTGGAACTAGGTTATAGCCGGAATACATGTGCGATTGCTATTGAAATTGAATCCCAAATAAAGCTTAACATGTTAATAGAAATAAATTATGAAAAAATTCTATAAGATTAGTCGATGCTGAGCAAGTTGTAACTTAGTCAAAAATTAACTTAATTGTACACACATGACTTTTGTGACATGGATAGAAATGGAAGAACACGCGGGAAAGAGAGGGAACATACAAAACAAATTAACAACGTCGAGAGTTGGATTTTAAAGGTCATCAATTTTAGACGTGTTTAAATTGCGAAGTGAATTTGAAAACGAGAAATATTGCATAAGTACACTTATTACTATTTAACCCTTCTACTTGCATGATACTTGTGTACTAAATTCAGTGATTTTTTTTAAACACTTGAAAATAATAAATTCTGTTGATAAATAAATAAATAGTATAATATGCACCAAGGACGCATGTTGCGGATGCGCATGAGGTTGAATTGCTATTTTTCTAAAGACAGAAACGTCCTCTAGGAAAAAAAATGTTTCTCTTCCACAAAACGAGTACGAAAAAAACTTTAAAGGTAAAAATTAACACAAAGCATGGTATAAAAAATGTATGTTCAATGTTTCCTATGTTAAGCAAACAAATAATCGACATGAATTTTATTACATGATGGGTGAAACCGTTAATACGGTGTATCCTATTTTTTGAAATGTTATACATTTTCAACAGCCCGTCAGAGTTTCGAAAAAAAAAAAACTGATTTGGAAGAATGTGTACATACAATTTCATTTAAAAATTATTTGAAATTCATGAAATATGTTAACCATGAAAAATCGCCATCAATATTCCAGAACCGCAAATATTGATGGACAGCCATATTTTCCAATCAACATTTTTTTCCGCAAAACCAAAATATTTGAACAACAAATATTATCAATTAATCTATAGTAATGTCAGAGATGAATATTTAATAACAAAATACTTCTTTATACTTTTACACAAATGATTTTAAGTACCAATATAATTCGAACCGTCTAATGAAAGTTTTAAATCGCCGTTTATAAGGCAAGTTTTATTATTTAAATGTCTGATATGAGGTAATAATATAACGTCTTGATTTAACGTCTGCGACGCATTTTTTTCTATCAAGCTATTTAATTAAATTCTTCATTTCAACTGTTCCAAAAGAGAGCATGCTGTTGCTTTCAAAGATCTTAAGCACAAGAGCGCTTAGTTAGACCTGACGATGGAAATGCTCAAAGTAGTAAACGACTAATGCGTCATGAGAACAGCTGCGCTTGACGAAACTTTGGCTATTCCTTTCGAATGTTCGTCATATCCGTTTATGATGTTCGACGAGAAGAGAAACCACAAGAAGTTATATATTGACCCACTCTTCTAACTGCGACATCATTGATATGAATTTTGTACGATTTGTCAATATTCAATATTTAATTATTAAACATAATATCTCGTATCTGTTTGATGCGTATATTTATTTGTCAAATGTTAATACCAGCTAGAGTATATATTTTTTCGACAATAATCAAGAATGCTCATAAAAAGAAATATCGCATCAAAAAGTATAGTTTTTAAACGAAACATTATAGTTTTTAACGATATCTTAGGAATATTAAGAAAAAGTGGAGCTGTGTTCAAAGTTTACAGTATTTAGATAGGTGATTGCTTTTTTTTCTTTTTTTTTTTTTTAATTGTTAACCATTTTATGGTTTTTCACAATAGTTAAACTCGTTTTATTTTAAATTATTGTTAACAAACAAAAAAACTTTTTAATTTAATATTTCTCTTACTGTTCATTTTAATATGATGTTTTATATGAAGTAATCATAGCTCGAATAAAACGCTAAAATAAATCGAAATGTTGAATAATTTATTAACTCAATTTCCGTCATTAGAATATACGATGTTTAATTTTGTATATTATTATGATTAGTAATATATAGAGATAAACCAATCACAGTAAATACATTGAAAATTATTTATTTAAACTTTAAACACTACATTTATTTATTTAAAGTGAGCCATAGAATTGGTTAAATATTTTTTAGAAATATCGTATGTTATATTTTTAATCAGACTTTCAAATCGTCATACTTCCGCAGTTCTGAATACAAATGTTGTTTTAAAAAGAAAATCATACAAAAATGTAATCAAAGCATGTTACGTTACATTTACGCATTCGATAGTGATTCTGATAACAGAAAAATATTGTAAAAACTAAATTAAATTAAAAATTTTTAATTTAAACTGTTTAAGAATAAACATATTATTCTGCTAATTGTTTTCATAAAGAAAAAAATTTAACAAAAATAACATTTTATAATCTTCATTAGAGATAAAATTAATAATTAATAATTATTTGTAAGTAAACCTACACGACCGAAAATATATGCGTCAAAATATATTTTAGATATATAATTTCTTGCCGCTTTTTGTATATACACTGAGCCAAAAATCACAGAATAATTTAATTTTAATAATAGAGTGGCTGGAACAACTGACCTAAACAAATTTTCCTCCTTAAAAATGGTAAAATTTAATCTTAAAATAGTACAATTTTGCGTTATAAATGTAATTCATATATATTTCAGGACTAAATTGTACGGTTTTTTACAGGAAAATCTGTCGTTTATGTCGTGTGTCTCTGCCGTTTTGTTATAAACAATAAAATTTTCTGCAATTTTTGTCTCATTTCAATTTTTTTCCAATTCTATCCATAAAAATAGACTTAAAATATATTTCTATGTATAAATTATATACTAATTACATGATTTCTTGCCGTAAATACATTTTCGTGGCAAAAATGTATGCTTTTTTCCAACACGGGCATGAAATGTGGCCTACAAAAATATGGAAAAAGAAATAATTTTATTCGGAAATAATAAACTATTTCCTCCATGCGTGGGAAAAGTTTTCACTCGTGGGAGCAGTAGTTATTTTCCCCATTGAAGAATGTGTTTCCCACTCATGGCTAAAAGAAGTTAACTTCTTCTCACTAAAAACACGTTGAAAAAATTGGCCACTTTTCGTGTCCTTGATGGAAAAACTATCATGTACAACTTGTGAAAAAAGTTATGCAATATACTATATATATTTTTGAAATATATGTTCGTCTTTGTGAGAAATAGTCTATAATATGTCAAGTTATTATATACATTTTTTTATTTAAAATAAATATAATTACATATTAAAGGAATATTTAATCAAAAATTTATTTAAATTGGTACATAAATAATTAAAACATAAATAAGTAATGTTTATTTCACTATAATCCATTAATATATTTTGAATGCATTGCATTATTTTGTAAAAATATTATTATTCAATAATTTCAATTAACAAAAGTAACAATTTAAAATAAATTTAATCTTGAGAGAATTCGTTATTAAAATTCATGTAACTATAAATATACAAAATAATTGACTTAAAATATGGATAACATAAATTTAACAAAGAGACAGTATTTTGTGAAACATTAATCGAATATGATTGATATTCGTCACAGCAAAATCTTATTTCTTGACGAGAAACTTTAAATCGCATTGCACGAACTTTGATTGTTTGCACTGTGCAAGTGTAGAATGTCTTTATGTGCCTGACTTTACAGTGAATTGAGGCAGAGAAGTTGAAGCGACTTGTCCTGGGCGTTTCATTTGTAACCAATGTAGTATCAGCACAAATAAGTACACTTGAATGAGAATCTTATTGGTACTGTTTAAACACAATGATTTTCAATTCTGTTTATTTTCGAAAAGAGATAAGATACATAACTCATTATCAGCATGTCAATAAATTCACTTGCATAAATAACAAAAATGTTTTTATGTAATTTTATTTTAGTTTTGGACAAATTTGTCTTTGCTTTACTTTTTAAGAATAAACAAAAATATCAAATAAATGAGTTTATTGGAAAAAATTACAAAACCTCCAATGTTTTAGTTTATTTCCTACAGATATAAAAATAATAAAATAGAAATATAGATGGATTAAAAGTAACACCAACTATTCGATTATTAAACCGATGAATTTTTTTTCAGTTTAACGAACATTTATTCGAACTTTACTTTTGTTTGTTTAAATTTAATTGAATCAATCAAAAATTATGAATTTTATTAATGATAAAACGACTGCGGTATTTTGTCGGTGAACGAAATAGCTGTATTATATCGTGATGACTATGTCCAATTAAAATCCTTTGTTTAGTCATCGATACATGTCAGCATGTCGCGACTGTCATGTATCGAACAAATCGGATAGGTAGAGATAACTCGCCAGTCTGAACGAGAGATAATTCGAACGATAGTCTATCATAATAGTTTATTTCGTGGTGTTCGAAATTCTTCATTTCTAACGCACGGATTACTTGTACGTTATTATTGATGAAATATATTGTTCAATACTTATAAAAGTTAACTTTTTAGTGGTTTTTCAATAATACGTCTATATAAATTAAAGTTAAGTAATTATATTACAAATGACATTTGATTATGAAATTATACTTAAAAGTTAAAATTAAAATTAATGTATTTTTTTTTAATTTAGATAAAAAATTATAAACTTTTAATAATAATAAATTTACAACGAAATTCCGCATAATTACTTAAATCGCTCTTTTGTCTAATTACATTATCGTATAGAATTAAAAATAGTTTAATTTATTAACACCTGTAACGTTAAGAAGAATAACTTTGTTCAAAGTAACATTCCAAAGCAATGATATAGGTTAAAGGTCAAACTTGAACTCATGAAATGTTATAACCAAAATTGTTCCAATAGTATATTTTAATAAAGTTTGGTTATCTGGCAAACTTCGATGATTATCATAGACGAATGTTGTTCCAAATCATTCCGTTGATAACACAAAATCTAATGTGACAATATACATTTTATTTAATAATTGAATAGCTGAATTGTGTTAAAGTAATTTGATAATAAGCATATTTGTTCATTTATGCTGACAATTCAATGAAATAGTGTCTTACACAAACATTTCGATATGGAATTGATTAACAATATTTGAAATTTAATTAAAACTATTCAAGTGTTTTAACTGTCAAAATTGGTTGATATTGCATAAAGTTACGCTAAATGATATTAAGAATAGAATAATTCAAAGAGCTAAATTAAATCGTTTCATCATGGCAAATTACACATCTTATTGTTTTAATTGTATATCCAATCCCAACCGGAAAATTTCAGTCGTTTCGACGATGGCACGACGTTGGCAAAGTCGTTTCGACATTGTTGATCAACATCGGGCCGATATTAGCTTTGACGTTGGCGTATTACACTCGCCAGCGTAGTTTTACAACATTGTCCCTATGTTGCACACCAACGTTTTTCCAACCTCGGTTTATGCGTCTTGTTTCAATGTTTTTTGCCAATGTTGTTTCGATCTTGTTTGCCAGTTTTAGGCCAACATTATATTGTTTATAATTAAAAAAATATTATTTATTAAATATACACCCATTTTGTTAATTTATTTCATTATTTTTCATATTTCCTAATTATATTTTATGATTAAATTCAGGTTCGATGATAAAGTTGCATTTTTTATTTTCGAAGATTTGAACTCGTGCCTCCAACGTGATAGTCCATCGCCTTATTCACTGCTCCAATCCTTTGGTTATTCATTTGAACTTCAATAGCTTCTATCACTTTGGCATTCTTAAATCGTCACAACGTTGTTTACCGACATTCTGCCGACAATTTTAAAAATTGATTTCACATATTTTTATATCAGTAAAAATTAAATCTAATAAATACTAATATTTATATTAATGTTTAATTAATTTTAATAAAAAATTTATTTAATTAATTAAATGTTCATATTCTTTTTAAACATAAATAAATGAATGTAAATTTATAATTCATTGTTATTATAAATTTATATTCATTTAATAATTTGTATCTATCTATCCATTTCTATAATATTTTTCCTATTAGTATATAAGATTATTTAATATTTTATAATTAATATAGTTTAATACAAAATAATATTCTTTTGTTTATTAAACCATGCATGTATACGTTGGCTCTATGTTGTTATAATGTTGGCTGCCTATGTTGGCAGTACAACATTAATCACGAATTGGTAAATAAACAATATACAATTTTCGTTACTCAGCCACAAAAAACGCACTTTTCACTCCTATGAGGTTTTTGAAAAGTGCGTTTTTTCGTTCCTTCGAAACGAAAAATATCGTTTGTACCATGGGAGACAAACAGAAATTCCTTCCTCGTGCGATTACAAACCTCGCCTTCGGCTCTCGAATACTAAACTTCGCACGAAGTAGCGAATTTCTGTTTTTGTCTCCCCTGATACAAAAAATACTATTATGTATTTATTACTTTAACATTGGTTTAACGTGGTTTGGAAAAAGTTGGCAAAACGTTGGTATATAAAGTTGGTATAACGTTAATTGAAAAAAATTGCCTACGTTGGATAAAGATTATGTTGGTGTCATATTGGGATAATGTTCATAGCCTATGTTGGTTGAACAACATCGACTAAACACTGGTAAATAAACTTGGTGCAACATTTGTTATAGGTAGATTGCCGACATTCATTTATTGAAATAATGAAAATCTGAACGTTATATGTATACGTTGATTCTACGTCATTTTATCGTTGGCTAATTACATTGGCGAAACATTGGCATTTAAAGTCAGTAAAATGTTGGCCAAAAATAGGCTGCCGATATCATCTACCAACATACGTTCTTTATTGTAACAACGTTGGCAACCAATGTGGGCTGACTAACGTTGATTCAATGTTGGCGCAAAGTGGATCATATTTTGGTGCAACGTTGATAGACAATGTCGTTTGCCAATGTTGGTAAGATACTGTTACTACTGTAAAGTGGTAAATATTGGCAATTTCTGTCTGGGAATCGTCAACTAATGAATCGTAAATAATTGTTTCGCAAAATAATTCTGAATCGATTCTCTTCACGACAAGAAAACATATATTAAAATTACAACTGTTTTGTTAATATTAATATCTAATATTAACAAAACGTGTTAATATTAGATATAGCAATATTGCATTTGAACAAATAAAAAAAATTTAAAAAAAAACGTAAATACCGTTTAGCGAAACAGTTATTATTTCCTTATAATTGTATTAATAAAATGTACTCTTACCACTATATTGTATCCAATTTTTTAACAAATAAATCGTAAAAAGAAATCTCCTTGCGCGTTCGCGTGTAATAGAGCACTCTTACTTGGGATAACAATGTTCCTCTCTCGAACGTGATTATGGCTGATCAAATAATAGAAAAAAAGAAAGAAAATGTAACAAACATACATACCTGACTCTTCATTGGATCCGTGTTAATTTGACACATATACAATCCTTCATCCTCTAATTGAACACCCTTGATATGCAAGCTCCAAGCAACATGATCGGCATGTTGCACTGAAATGCGTTTGTTGTGCGTTATCACGTGTTCGTGAATCGCTTGAATTGCTTTCGTATCAGCTTTTACCCAGCCCACCTGCGAAACATAACAACCGTTGCGTTTCAACTTTACAATCATACTTTGTATTTCAAACAAATCACTCCTTAAACAAGAAAATTAAGTACTTGTTATCTATAAATTTGACAATAAATTTAATTGATATTAAAGTACTTTTAATCATTTATTAATAATAATTATTACTTTAACTGAGGTCTTACATAAAAGAAATATACAGTTTTTAAGAATTTACACTAGAGAAGAAACGTTTTCATGTTTTTTTAGATAAATTATATTTATACTAATGTACCAAAACGTATTTACATGTTATTATTTTCATGTTTTATTAAAATTTTCAGAAAGATTTTTCAGATTGTACTCTGATATTTAAATATACAAATACGATTTCCATGATTTGGTTCTATCATTAGATTTATCTGTTATACATTTGTGTTTATACAATGCAAAAATAACACATAATTTATGATATCAAAACATTTGCAAATGTTTCATAATTTTACATATTCATTTCCGGTTGGAAAGAATACTAATAACTTTAATTGAAAATTGTGTTAGTCAAGTATTTTTGTGTTAGTTTGAGTAATTTTGTTTTTGACTAAAATAAACAATAACTTATACAATAACGAAAGCGATTTTTGTATTGAAATTTCTTATTTATAAAGACATATTAACCAAATATATGAAGTTTGTCAATGTACCAATTTGTATTATAATGTTCTTTAATAATATGAAAATGTATAGATATCTTAGTTAAGTTAAAGATGATTGACTATCCCAAAGAAAAGATATTTAATGATAAAAAATTAATAAACATTAGCAATATAGGAAACAAGCCCGAAAACAACAGATTTTCCTTTAATTAACTTTCTTTAATTAGTTAACTCATATAATAATAGTCAGATATGAATGAAAATAAAAATATGAGTTATGAACATAATGAATAAAAAGTTATCAAAATGACAAAGCAATTCACTACATAGTTTTCTTATTATTCATGGTCAAATGTTGAAAATATACGGTTTCACTCTCATATTTAAGAGAACTCTGCTACTTAAATAGGTAATTCATGATGTTATTGTTATATAAAATTAGAAAAACTTGAAATAAGAGTGGATTTATACAATATATACTGTTATTGCTCATTTTTATCTGCAAAAACTAACTTTTAAACATGATTGTTTATAAGAACCCTAAAAATACGCTACCTAACGATAAAATCACCATAGTTCAAAATCTAACCATATTTCAACCTTAAACATAATACAATGTTATTTAATCATAAATTAAACTTATTCTAAATTTTTTGCTACTTAATGTCTTATTAATATAAAAAAGAAGCTTAAAAAATAGCATATTTACTATTGAGGTTGGGTGTTATATTCGCAATACATGTTGTTTTTGCCACATGGTGACAGAAAATGCAGTTTTTATCTCTAGGGAGTTGTAAAGAAACTGCATTTTTTGCTCTCTTCTGACGAAAAATATCGTTTACACCATGGAAACTAGAAGGAAATTCTCAAACCTCGCCATATGAAACAATGTTCACAAATTTATAAAATATCAATTTTAATACGTTTCTCTTCATATGTATATTGCAATACATATAAATGTTTGAAAACAAATTGAGACTACGACACAAACTAGGACATTTACTTTATATTTAAATTTGAAAACGGTGGACAGTTAACATTGATTTATTATTCAAATATGTAAAAATTTAAAATATACTTTGTTAATAAAGAACTAAATAATCATTCCCAATTATTTCCAATTATTCAACTTTATTGTAAATAATTTATGTAAATAATAATTTTATGTTTGAGTTGTTGTAATGAGCAAAATCCGTCGAATTTAGGTCTTATTCAAGAGTTTGGTATAAAATATTGCGTTTTCTCTGATCAATCACAGCAGGAAACCAACGATAAATTGTTGAAATTCGGGCTATCTCTTTGTAATTTGATTACTTACACGTCGCAAGTTTTCCGCGTTTCTAACTTATTGATAAACGTCTTTATACATTAAACGCAAGCGGGTTTATTGATTATAGTTACCACACTAATTTAAGTACTTTTCGTTTCGTAATTTTATCTTACGTTTTTGACATGTTTTCTTCGAGTTTTAACGGGTAAGCTTCAACGTGACGTAATGATATATCATAATTCGAGATATTGAACTCTATTCTTTTCATTGTTTATTATTTCAATAAACATTAAACAAATACATGAATTCTTTAATTTAATATTATGTATAATTCTAGCTCAGAAACAATTACTATAGATTACAAAAGTTTCACTTTATTTTGTAATGTATTAATCTGTAAAGATATAATTTAAACATCAAAATTCAACTACATTTATAACAAAAATATTTTTTCTTCGCTGTTTTCAAACTTTACAATTTAAATGTAATTTTGATCGATATTTTTGAATTCAATGACTTTCGCCTGACTGTCCAAAAAGATCTTACGAGACGATTGCGCACGCGACTTTGATACATCAGTCAACGACGAATACAATTCTCTACCTGTCACAATTTCCCTCTTCATGTCTCCGAAACGACAGCCATAGACCGCGTCATTTCACTGAACTTTGAAGACTATTTGCATTTTCCTCCGAGCATGCCGCAAATTCTCGATTCGTAAGATGTCGACGTCATGAGTTTACACGCATATAAACGAATAATATAAAGAAGGATGTAACACGCCAATCGCATTTATGTTAAAAAAATGTCTCACTAGTTTGTACAAACTTATCAAAATTATTGATACAATATTTTTAATATTCATAATTTAAAAGATTAATAAGAAATATTGATATGAAATGTTGTTAAATATTTAGAATATTTATTATAAATAATTCATTTGTTATTAAATAATTATATAATTATACGTTTGATGATTCAATCAAATATATAGAGTTAGGATTATTATCAAGATCGTAGGAAAGACAACGATTCATTGGTTGTAATGCATTCAATGATCCAAGCGATTTGAAAACAGGAATCAGGCAAACGGAAACCAACGCGGTAAATAAATCGTTCACAGTAACGGGTGGCGTCACTGAACAGAGAAATCTATTTATGTTGCACGTCGAATAGTTCAAATCAAAGGTTGCATATTTCTGCAAAATCTTGTTACCATGTAGCAGATTGGACTTGATTTTGAAAGATTAGCGTATAATCCAATTTATTTGAGAGAAATAAATGATACAGACATATAAAATTTTATATTTCGTGTTCGAATAATTATATTACTAACATAATTTTACTGTTTGATGTAGAAGAAAAGAAATATAATTTGCTTTCAAAGTTGCAATGCCGCATATGAGAAAATTGCAAATCTAATTAACTTGGTACACGTTAAATGAAAGAACATTCTATTTTTATGTAAAATATATTTCCAATTCAATGATTATGACAAATGAATTATCACTTCATGTATTGCAAAATAAATAAGTGTTTTCAATCATGGCAATATACTGGAAAAATATAAAATGAATATGTCTAACTATATCTTCAGTATACTACTAAATTAAATATCAAATTTCGATTTTCAAAAATATAATTTTATAAAGTATTATTAATATAAACAATTTAAACACAAGTTTTCGATATATAAATATACATTCCAAGGGAATTTGCAGTACTTTAAATTTGTATTTTCAGTAGATAATAACACATATTGAGTTGTACTACTTAAAACATAAATTATTTTTTTTCAAAGAATAAAACATTTCTCTAAATCATTGTTTATTATTACAATCAAAACAAGTAAGTATATGAAATCATAATGCTCATGACACTCTGGTTCATCATGGGCACTCAGCTACTTGTTATTCCGCAATCAATGGGTGCAAGAGGTGTGGGAGAGTGACCATTTGGGTATTCTAGTCTACGCAAAGTAACGCATCTGTCTGAACTGTACATTCTTGTGATACACCGTCGTGATTTGGAAGTCACGTTAAGTTGATGATCCCTTAAGCATTTTTATCACATGTTTACGTGTACACAATACATAAAATTGCGGGATGCAAAATTCAAATGTCATTTTGGACTAACAAAATGTTCAAATTTTATTGCTTAAATTTTACGATAATATTATTATGATTTATTGCATTAAAAATTGAATTATACCATTTACAATTTTTATCCGCTCTTGCATTTATTTATTAATATTTGTTTTTCTATGCTTGAATAAGTAGAATTTGTTTTAATTTACTTAAGAAAAAGTATATTCATTACTTAAAATTATTTAAATTAATTTATCTAACAAATTGCAATTTTTAATATGGAAATTAGTTGAAAAAAAAGAAAATACTCACCTTATAACTGCCTAAATGATCAACGTGGCATGTAAATACAGCTTCTCTTCCCAGTGGCACTGTTATATTTTTCAACGGAAATTTAAATACAGGTTCATAAGATCCACCTAAAATAAAAAAGTTTTGACTGTAAAAAATATAAAATATTTTTCTTTGGTTATATTTTATTTCATGTTTTTTATTTACGAAAACAGTCGTTTCTGTATTTTTGTACACTAACAATAATTTTAATATTGTTAGTGTAGTTGTTAAGAATATTAACCAAACTCTTACAAATATTCATAACGAAGTAGTGAATTTACAAGTAATGATTTAGGAACTTTTGAAGAAAACAACAAACTAGTGCGTTTTTTAAAAACTGCATTTTCGGCTTCCTTATAATAAAAAGTGTCGTTTGCAACATGGAAAATAAACAGAAATTCTTTTCCCTTCGCGATTACATCCCTCGGCTTCGCCTCGAGTGTAAAGTTTGCTCAGGAAAAAGAATTTTATCTCCCTTGGTACAAAATATACTATTCTGTAAGACTTACTAAAGTTTGCTCTTTTTTTAAATATTCCACGGTCCGAATAGAATATTTCCCTTCATCAACGTTGAATCCATGCGAAATCCACTATCGAATCTTGATTCAACGTGAAATCAACGTGGATAAAAGGGTATGTTTTATTAGGGGATTACTACTTTTCGAATCAAAAATTCATAAATATTGGTAAAAATTCTTATGAAATTGCTCTTAGTGTATCAATCAATAATTATAGTATTCATCTTTGCAAATAAACAAAATGGAAATATTGTTATTTAAGCTATCTACTTTTTGCTATATAATGTTTATTTCCTGATCAATAAGATGTTTTTGGTATTTCCTTATTAAACTGCAAGGGAAATAAACAATTTCAAACAATCAAAAACAAATTCTCAATAACTGTTAAACTTTAATGTACTTATTTTATTATTTATAGATATTAATACTACAACCATGTTCTGATGAAATGAATATTACTTTGTCTGACCTCGTATTTTTAATGTATATCAATAAATATAACATAAAACTGAGAGCATAAATCAATAAAAATTATCGTGCTTGTCATAGTAAGCATAAGTAAAATTGTGGAAAAGGAAATAAATATGTTGTTTAATTGATATTTTGTAGTGATTTACTTGACTATTTACATTTAGTCTACATCATTTTTAAGTAAAGGACGAACAATTTTTACCGTGCTGTTGTTTACATTCTGTATTTAGGTATTAAATATAGTTATGTGTAGAACAATTTGATGTGTTGTTGATAATAAATACGTGCTTTTCATTATATTTTATGTTTTATTGCCTTTTAATATTACCATGATAGCACGGTAAATGTTTTGTCCAATAATTGCTATCTATTTATGTTTGATTATTCGGATGAGTGAGTTTCCCGATATGACTTTTTTCATAAACAATGAAATAGTACAGTGGATAAAACAGCGGCCTAACACTTTGGAGACACGGTATCGATTCCCGGTGAAAGAATTTTTTTAATTAATAAGTTTAAATTAAAAATAAATATATGTTATAAATAAATTTTACTTTTCTGGTACATTAAATTTGTTGTTTTTATCAGTTATTCTTATTATATTGCCCGAGTGGAAATTCTTGACTGGATCATCACTGTATAGTGCTCCTTATACAATGTAGATCCAAACCTTATTCACTCTCGATCCGAACAAGATCCAGATTGGGAATTTGGATCTAACTTGGATTAAGTGTGGATGAGATTCGGATCCACATTGTATAAGGAGCATTATATAACCTCCATCCAGGTAAAGATTTCCTCTCGGGTGTGAGGGTAAATTATACCCTACTGGAGAGGTAAAATTTGTTTTGTTTTGGAACTAATTTTACATCTAAAAGTTTCTTAAAATAAACCGGAAGAAACGTAATTTTGAATGTTTACTCATTATTACTGATGTTTACTAAACAACACGGTAAATTTAATGATATTTTCACAATATTTTTTATTTTTATTTTTTTTTTTTGGCTCAGTGAATAAATCACACGAAATACTTTATTTAAAAAGGATGCCATATTATATTTTTCAGTAAACAGTTTGATAAATGAACAAATTCTAAAATTATGTATATGCAAAATTACAAATTAGGCTTCCGTTACTGATTATACATGAAGTTATAAAGGAAAATTGTATTATAATTGTCAATAATCAGTAGTGATTAGCAATGCACTTCTGTTTCGATAGATCAATCTTCAATATATTTGATTCTCGAAGCACTAATTACATCGTGTTATTAAATTACATTGTAAGCATATTGTATTCCAAGTCGTTAATGTTCTCATCAATTACACAGAGTTATGCGATAACAAAATAATTCAACATACAAATCAGTTTGTATATTCTTCTATACAATATAAAACAACACTAACATCCTTATGTAAAGCAATATACATACATTTGACGGTAAGAATAACAAAATAAAGAAATACAAAAATTACTGTTGCAAAAAAATTGTTACAGCATAAATTCAATAATCAATAATTGATGCCGAATTATCGGTTAAAGAATAAATTTTATATGACCTGTATTTATATTTTGCGCTTCATTTGGAATACGTGTCATGTCTTTATGACACTGCTATTTGAGTATGAAATTCATTGCTGAAATAACTAAAAAGCATCAGACACATTATTGCAATTGACAAATGATCACATAATATTATAACTGATATACCACTCCATTATAGTTAATCGTTAAATTTATAAAGCTGATGAGCTATGCGATCGAGTACTGTTGACTACATTTTAAATAACGCTACAACGACAAAATGCGTATGTCAACTACCTGACAACAGTTTTAATGTATCCCCAATGATAAGTTTAAATAACATATTTAGTTTACTAAATACGACAAACTATGCATTACTGTTACATTTTGATTATAACACATTATATAAAAAATATATATTTCTTTTTATTATAAATTTGTATAAATATTATTTATATAAATGACCTGGAAGCTTTTATTTAATTGTATTTCATAATTTAATATTAATGACTTAAGAAATTGTAATTGTCATATTATTTATTTTTACAATTTTTACAAGTCAAACATATTTCGAACTATTTAAAAATAAAATTAAAAAATGTTGGATATATGGTGCGTTATTTTTCAATACATATCACTTTTGCTAAAAAATCTGCTATATATTTATCGCAAGAAAAATGTGTATATGATCTACATTCTTATACGTGTATTTCAAATGGGAATGTAAAAATTCACTTCATATACAAATTTACCACTAGAATGTAATGCAATAGTAAGATGTGAAATAAATCAAATGTGCATATTTACAATAAATATTTATAAAATGATAACGACAATTTTATATTATAGATTATTTATAATTCAATTTAATTACTAAACATACATATTTTCTTTAAAAAATCAATAAAATAAATAGAAATAAATATTTATATTTAATAATTTCAAAGGAAAAATAATTTAATTCGAAAATTTTTCCTACATGATATTATGTATTTTGAATTTTATTTTTAATTAAAAATATTTTCTTTCATGTTTTTTTCTTTCTAAAAAATATATACTATTTCCATCCACGCTGTAACTGGAAATTTGGTTCAAACATTTGCTTCAATATTGATTGAATGTTCTTTTCTTAGTTAAATTAAGAATCGAATAAAACCCAGTTCAATATTTCATTAAGAAGAAGATTATCCGTTTACCATCTGATCGATTAAAATAATAATTTGCAACAAATGTATAATATATCAAAAGATGAATTAAATGGTAACAATACGTTTATATTTGTTAAAATATACTTCACAATGTTGAGAAAATTCAATGTTACAGTCGTAAAACCTTATACAGCAATACAAAGCGTATAATAAGAATATGGTTGAATAATTTATTGTGAATCTTTTCAGTGTATTATGGCAATAAAATAAAACTTTAGAAATTAATATGCATAAAAAACGTAAACCAAAAGTAAATATTATTCTTTCAAAAATGATTTTAAACAAATTTTAATATATATTAATTACAGTCCTATATTCTCTCTAAATTCAAATAAGTGAATATTCACTTACAATAAGTCCAAAGTCGTCCACTTACGCAAAAAAAAAAAAAAAAAAAAAAAAAAAAAAACTTATTTTAAGTGAAAAATACAATTAAATTTTCACTTTTTGCAATTAGTGGACGACTTTTGACTTATTCAGATTTAGAAAGTTCATATTTGTATAACTATTTATAACCAGCCAAAGAATATCTGTGAATGAGATAATGAAACTTTCAAGTTGTTCCTCTAATTATAAATAATGGAATATGAATTATTAGAACATATTTAAGTTCAGTCACTCTATACAAATCATCGAATCAACTTTGAAGTAAAGAAAAATGTAAAAATTTAGATTATAACATTTTAATATAATAATTTATATAAAAACATAGATCTGGTATCATGAAAATCGGATAATCCGGTAAAAGAATAATAGGTAGTGTCTCGCTTCTAATATATATATATATATATATATATATATATATATTTATTAAAG
>JABFPJ010002353.1:0-20001 GCA_022817425.1 Gryon sp. ZL-2020
AAATGTTAATCAATAAGCAACTGCTTGATTTAAAAAAAGAAGAGTAAAATATTTATGTAAATCTGCAAGGACAATGCGGAGACAGATTTGTGTAAATTTTGTGTAAATCATTTACATAAAGGCTGGCGGCTATCAGGGATGAAAAATAAAAGAAAATTTCGTAGGAATTTCGTAGCGAATTTTCTTTTTTATTTCCCTTGGTGCAAAATATACTATTACTTTTACGGTAACGCTTTCCAAGTGCAAATTTCTTCGGATATCGATACTTTTTCAATCGTAAATTATTCAATATTTTTAACTGATCATCATTATATATATATATATATATTTAAAAAATTTCAATAGCCCCCTCCTAGGTAAATTTCTACATCCGCCACTGCTGATATTAATGGTTTTCGTATAAAACTCTCGCTTTTCGAGTGCAAACTATAGTTAAGTTGGTATTTATCGCTTTGTAATCTTTATTAAACATTACAAAAGAAAAAGTTTTTAACTGAAAAAACGTAATTAAAAGTACAGAATAAACTATTTCGTATGTACACAAATTTCTTTGCACAATGAAATCAATAAATTTTAATTGACTAATTATTAATTGATTAATAATTTCGATGCGGCTTACGTAAGAGATTGTTTTATAAAATTTTTTAAATTGCGATAACAAAATTATGTTTCTCACACATTCATCGAAAACATCTCCTTTCTAACCCTAAAAGTGAGACGAAAGTATAACTTTCCCTTCGTCCAGACAAAAAGTATTTTCATCCCTTAAGAAACGTAATCGAAGTTTAATTTCCCTCCCAAGGTATGGAAAATAGAGGAAAATTTGTCTCCTCAGGAAGAGAAATTGCCCTTTTTATCCCATTTTTCAGGAAAGAAAAGATCGTATTATCTCTCTTGTTACAAAATATACTATTTTAAGCAACTCTTTTTAACGAAAAATTTTAACCACACGTAGACAAATAATACAGAAATTTTTACTGTTGAGAGTGAGACAGTATTCGATCTATATAAGACAACAAACAATAGTATATTACGCATCAAGGGAGATGAGATCGGGAATTCGTTTTCCCGAGCGGAGTTTACAAGCCGAGCCGAAGGCGAGGTCTGTAACCGCGAGGAAAACGAATTTCCGATCATCTCCCATGTTGCGCACTATATTTTTCGTTACGAGGGAGGGAAAAAAACCATTTTCCTAAATCTCCCTAGGGAGGAAAATGGCATTTCCCTCCCCGAGTAACGAAAAAGAAATTACTGTTTTTTTTAGAAAAATTTTATCGTTTACATCATAATAATCCTTGATAAAAACAGTATTTTTGTTTGTTTGTTGTCTTATACAGATCGAATACTTTCTCAATAGTAAACATTTCTGTATTATTTGTCTACGTGCATAACTGTAGTTTAGTTAGTTTAGTTAGTTAGTTAGTTAGTTAGATTTCTTAGTGTACTATTTTAACTCTTTTTCGTGAAGAATTAAGTTATTTATATGAAATATATATAATAAAATAAAAATCGATTGCTTCTCTTGTATAATAAATATCATTTTAAATTCGTTGAAAATATTTTTAGTTTAAATGGAGCATTTTGCATTGCTCAAGCGACGCGGATATTTCATGGAAATATGATAAAAATTTCGCAGAACCAAGCACCTACTTAATAAATGTACAGTGAAAATGACGAAAGAATATTTGTTAAATGAATTTGCATAATTATTCGATTCAATTTTATTTCGATTAATTTTATGACTCTCAAAAAATTGAAAATGAACAAGCTGAACATTATATTTTCTCGCTAATTATTTAAATGAAATAAAATGTCATTATTTTCATATACTTTTTAATGCAATATATTTTATTGCATTGGTAATAATAATTTAACGTTTATTTCATCTTTTTTCAGAACAATCGACTTCTCCATGATTTGTTCCAGTAACTTACCTAAAACCATTTTAGGTAAATACCAAAATTTTCCATTTTTGATGCCTTTTTTTCGTATAAAATATTTCGAAATCAATCGATGTTGTTCATCGTGTTAAATTTATGAATCAGCATAGAATTTATTGGAAATTTACTTTTCAGTAAGGAATGTAATTTAAGTTGCGATAAAATTTTATAGCGCACAATTTCAATAAAATTCCATAAAGAAAATGTTATTTCTATTTTCGACGTATCATTAAAAGTCTACAATAGAGCAAATTTTTAATGTACATTTAAATGCCCTTATATAAAAAAGTTCATAAGTATAACACTTTTTACCATATTTTTAATTGATTAATTAGCCTTTTAAAGAAAATGTAATCAATAATACGAATTAAATGATTTTAAAAAGAATTTCAGTAGCTAAAACAAAGATTTTTTAAATTCATATAAAGTTACAAAATATGCATATGTAATAAAGTTGATTACATTTTTAGGTTCAACATTTCAAGTTGCAAAATTGAACAAATCTTTCTTTTAATCTTTTTTTATCTTTTATCTTAAATTTTTGTTTAAATCGTTTTTAATTTCCTTTTTGAAAAAAAAAAAAATATCTTTTATTGTATATTTCAAAAAGAAATATCATCCACACTCTGTATAAATGTAGAATACGAAAGTTATATCAGCATTCGTATTCAAGATGTTCTGCAAATTTTATAATCTTACGAAACCGTACGAATGCTTTCATATGAAATTTGTATTGCCGAGAAAGTAATAGCATCAGCTTTTCGCCAATCAAAATCAAATACTGACAGACTAATAAGATTTTTTAATCTAGCCTCTTTTACTTGCATTATTTTCTTTAAAAGGAGAAGAATTTGATATGACACATAAGCACAATTGTCGAATAAAATCCGCCATTCTTTTTATTTGGCAACTAAATAAAAGCTTCAAAGTCGCAAACGAAATACGATTTTATTTTATTGCAATTTCAAGGGTTTTAAGTTTTTTTATGCACTTGACTTTATTTTTTCTTTAATCGTTGAATTAAATTTAAAAACTAAAAAGGAATTTTTTTAAGCCAAGAAATAAAAATAAATTATTAATTATATTTTTGTACATATTGTAATTAGTTTGAAAATAAGATTGAATAATGTTTGAAAATGTAGGCTCTCCACTATGGGTTCCCGGCGATCCAGTGGCGGAAGCCGGGGGAACGCTAATATCCTCAAAGAACGAGCGAACATGTCGTTCATGCTCGTCGTCATGTTTTTCGCGGTGTTTGGTTTGATTGTCTTGACGGAAATTTTTCTCATTGACGAAAGACGAAACGGAAATATCCACGGTAATCTCGGCAATCATCGCAACGGACATCGCTTAGCCGCTGCACCGGATAGACCAGATTACGAAGAAGTTGGAGTGAGTTCAACTATTTAACATTTTTTTTAACTTTTTAACGATTTAACATATTTAACTAAAAATATGTTGTTTTTAATAATGCAGTACTATATCATACCGAGGGAGATACAATCTTCCTTGTTTTCTCCACGATTTATATTTATAGAAATAAACAAAAATATGTTAATTTTAGCCGAATTCAAAAAAAGTCAAAATCAGAAAAGAAAAACTAAAAAAAATCTGGATCTAAAACTTAAAAATTAAAAATATATTGCTACTGTTTCAGCCGGAAGATTACGGTGGCCTAAAGGGAAGTTTTGACGAGCATATTGGACTGCTGGTTCGCGAGAGTGCAAAAATCGTTATATCGTCTGATCCTCGAGAGTTACCAAGTTTGCCGTCAAACTTGGAAGCCCGACTACCTCCACTCGATCAGAATTTACGTATCACGCACGCAGAATGGTTGCCTGTCACGAATACAAGGTGCATACTTTAATACTTCGTTAGACTACTAACTATATGTACTTTGTGGATAATTGACGCTTCAAATAAGTGAGTCGATTCAATTTTGTATTGTAGCTGAAACGATTACTTTGCTTTTATATATATGTACATATTGGTAAAATTAAACAGTTGACAATACCGTTTTTTTGAAAGTAAAATAACTGAACTAAACAAGTATAAAATACATGAATAGTTAATATTTTGCATAAATTGTCCAACAAAAGAAAAAGAAATTAAATTTTAAAATGCATAATTTGTAGGTTTAAATTTTTCGTTTATTCCGCATACTACGATGACAGAGTTGGTGGCGGTGGTTCTGTTAGTCGGACAAATTATGGATTAGTACGGGTGATTGGTGCTACAAAAACAAAGAGTCCCGATCATGTCTGGTGCAGATTGTGGTACCAAAGTAACGGTAATGCCACAGTCTCGGTTACGGTTTCTGCGAAGATTAAGGTATCAAACGTTTTATATACATATATACGAACTATAAATATGAAATGCAAATATCTTAGCTATGAAATGCAGTTTATTTATAAACTAAGACAAAGACAAATCACGAAAAATGCTTTGATGTGTTATAGTTATGCGTAAAATTGGGCCAAAGGGTCAACATTTCTAGACTCTTATTAGTTTTCTCGTTTTTTTGTCTTTTGTCTTTCTTTCATTCTCTTTTCTTATCCGACCTTAGACTTATACTTCTTAGAGAACTTACTTTTGTTTTAAAAAATATCACAGTTTATTTTTTGATATTGGTTTAACTATAATTCGACATAATTTGAAAATAATATATATAATGATATAAGTTTTGATTGTTCCAGGTGATTAGGGAAAATTGGAATTTGAAGTACAGCGCGTGTTTTGTTGTATGTCCTTTACCTAAAAAAGCTCCGATTGCGGAAAGCATTCCTGACACCGTTAGCGTTGTAGCGAAACTCCGTGCTACACCAACCAATCGAATTCTTATACAGAATCGGCCGGAAATGAGGCCTAAAGATAAGCAGCCTTTGGGTATCTGCGTCAAACCTTTGCATTACGATTACAATAGAGTAAGATTTTGGAAAATAAACTGATCACCCATTCAGTTATAAAACTCCTTTAATTAATCTTAACTTGAATAATTTACTTCAAATTCTATTACTTTATGTATTTTTAATTATAAAACATATGTTGCAGGTTTTACAATTGATAGAATTTATAGAATTACATAGGATTTTGGGTGCAACTCACGTGACATTGTATAATGATACAGTCGGCACCGAAGCCGGATGTGCGCTTAGACATTACGTTAACAAAGGAATCGTCACTTTGCTTCCTTGGCACCATTTAGACATGGTATCGCAACTTGAGATTCGCACCGAGGGACTGTTCGCTGCTCTCAACGATTGCCTTTATCGATCCATGTATTCATTCGATTATATCGCACTTTTAGACTTGGATGAATTTATCATTCCCAAACACGAGGATACCATATTAGATCTCATCAAGTGAGTTCTTTCTGTTTATTTAAACTATTAACTTTTAATATGATTGTACATTTTCACATTTTTAAAGAGATTTTAGTAATATGTTGAATGTAAATAATTTAGCACATTAATATTCCATATTGTTTAAGTTATAAAAGATGCCAAAACAAGTTTATTATTTTATCATATATTTAATTTTATGTTATAAGAAATGGAATAGGATTGCTTGAAATGTTGCATATTATGAGATTATAGGTGTTACTTTTAAACGTATTTTAATTTGAAGATATTTTCAATGTAGGATTTCATTTATTTTTAATTTCTTAAATAGTTCTTTATAAAATTGCATAGTCTTTATTATTTAAGGAGTCATCTTTAAAGATTTTTCTTTAATAATCTTTTTAATTATATTTATTTTCATTATATTTAAAACATCTTTTCAGACGTTTTTCGTTCAAGTATTATTAAATACAATATTAATTAGTACAACGAGCTTAAGTTTTGATAATTTAGATTTGTTTCGAATTTGTTAAAAAAGAGATAAGTCGGGACAAAAAAATGTGACAATTCGATTGATTAAATAAAATGAATTCGAGTGAAAAAAGAACTAATTTAGAATAATTTTAATTTAATAAACAAAGAGACTTACGAAATAAATGAAAAGGTAATTATTCGTTTCCTATATTGTTATTTTTATTTTATTTATTGTCATTTTTAATTAGAAACTATAACTTAATAAAAAGAATTGTTTGATTAAAAATTCATTTAATAACTTTAATTAATTTTAATGTAAAATAGGCAACTTAAATCATCCATACTCTGTTTTACAACACATTTTTTAAATAAATGTTCATATTTTTTGAAATTTCACTAAAACCTCTTTTTTTAAATATTTTTATACTTTTTTAAAGTATTTTATAAAATGTTTTCCTTACTCAATTCGTAAGCTGAGGAGTGAGAAAAGTTATCTCTTAAGCTCACTAATTATATAATATACTATTATTGATTAAATTAAATTATACTTTGATTAAATTTAATTATTTTACTTAAATTAGTTATTTAAAAAGTACATCACATGCAGATATAAAATGTACAATCAAAAAATTGAATTTAAAGCCCAAACAAGAAAAGTGATAAGGATATTAACAATAATAATTAAAGACATTTGAACAGACTGTTGGCAACGCGATTAAACGCAAAAAGCAGCGGTGCCTTTTCATTTCAAAACGCATTTTTCTATCTGCAATGGGCGGACGATCCATACGTATCAAAGAGCCGTCGTGCCACGGAAGCAGGTCTGATAACGCTGCGCAAAACCCGTCGCCGTGAGAAACTGCATCCGCACAAGCAACGCTCAAAGTACATTTGCAAGCCGCGCAATGTTATCGAAGCAGGAAATCATTTCATCTGGGAATTCATACCCGGTCATGGCACGGTGAACGTGCCATCCGATGCCGCAATTTTACATCATTATCGGGTCTGTGAATTCGGCGGCAATGACTGCATCAAATCACAATCGGTCGTCGATCGAACTGCCTACAAATATGTCGATCGCTTGGCCGACAATGTGGAAAACACTTGGCGCGAATTGGCCACCAAGTGTCCGCTGCCGGTGCTCGAGACGCGAATCGAGACATCGCAGTCGGACGTTAATCCGCGAGATAAAGTCACCAGGTAGCGACAACTTATAAGCAGTGACTTTCAATTGCAGGACGATTATATTATGGGCACTGTTCAAGTCGCGAAAACTTATTTTTATAATTATTATAATGGTCCCTGAAATTGTTGTTTTTTTTTAATTATATTATTATTATAAATAATTTATATTTGTATTATGTGTTGATTTATATATAGTGTACCCAGGGTGTCTAATGGATTGGAAATGCGGGAATTTCTGGAATTGTAATGGAATTCCAGATGTTCAGAGAGATTTGATAAACTATATTATATATACATATATTTATTTATATATTTTATGTTTAACATTGTTAAACATAAAATAGTTCTATTATATTCATTTCGTGTAATTGTAATTTTATCTTTGATTTTTAAACTTTATTATAATCGAATTTACATTTGCTAATTTTGCTTTATTCTGATATAAAGCAAAATTAGCAGAAGTATATTAATTATTTATGATTAAATTAAAAGTAATTATTAAAATGAACTAAATTGACAAAGGATTTCGAATTATTAACACTTAAATGTTAAAATCTAAATTTAAAGATTTTTATAGTTTGATTAAAAGTTAAATATTTTTTTGATCAAATAATTTTATTCATTATAGATAGTTATTATGTATATAATTTTAATATTAATATATAATAATAATATATAATTTTATATATTTGTTTCACAAAAGTTTTTAGTATTTCATTTTTAATGCATTAATTAACAATAATTGTTAACTAATGAAATACAGCCAATTTAACTTAAAAATCATATATTTTATCGACACTTATTAATTTTATAAAATTTATTTGATGTTAATGATAGTCTTATGTGTTCAAGTGTGAAAAAGCAAATTTGAATGAAAAAAATTCGCAAGTGCGCTGACGCTGGGAACGGAACCCAGGACCTCTCCACCCTCCAGTGTAAGTCAAATAACCCACAAATTTGGGACATATGGAAGGTGGTTCAAATTAGGAGCACCTATATTATACGTGGAAAAGCGAATTTGAAGTAGAGGAATTCGCTGCGGTGGCGTAGCTCAGTGGTCAGAGCACTCGACCAGTAATCGAGGGATTCCTGAGTTCGATTCCCAGCGTCAGCGCACTTGCAGATTTTTTTCCTTCAAATGTACTTTTTCACACTTGGACACATACGACGATTATTAACAACAAATAAATTTTACAACTAATTTAAATTTTAAAAAAGTTAAAATTAGATTAGTGAGATTTTTAATAAATCATTTTATAAAAGAAGAAATATTTAATAATTAATAAAATTGTTCGATTAAAATTGAATATTTGAATTTTGTAGAATTGTACTTAAAATGTACTGAGAGTGTATTGGAAACATTATTATCCAATCATTGAACACCTGATTTATTTTCGAATTACTTTGTTATTTCAATTTTTAATGTTTTTTTTTTTTTTTAATTAACTTTAGTATATTTGAATCGTAGAAATATTGTGAAATTAAAGTCATCAAGATTTATATATTCATTTTTTACAATATATTAATGTGTAATATATATTACGATTTTTCAATTTCGGGGCAAAAAATTTACTTTAATCGCACTGTTATTGCATAACCGCCCAAGGGAAATTAAATTATAATAAGAATTATTTTAATTTTACATATGCTATTCGTCCGAAATCGTCAATTTTCTACTCGCGTTATAAAGTTATTTTTTTAAATAATGCACTATAAAGAAAAGTTTAAAAGTATTACTCAAATACATATAACTTATTAATTTGTTTATTGTACTTATTTAATCGAGTTCATTAAAATTATAATAATCCAGCAGCGAAAAATCAATTAAAATCAATAAAATACATAAATATGCATTTAGAATTTCATTATTTGAATTAGGTTTATGTCCAATTTGATGTACAAAATTTGATTTTTGCATTGTAGCAAAATGTATCAAATTGTCAAACGAAAAGTTTTATATTATAAACGATTTTATATTATACTTTTACGATTTTTAAATACAAAAATAATATTACTTAATAACTAATTAATTTATAATTATGAGAGAGCTTTTAAGTTACAAACAATATTTTTTCGTCAATTATTTTTAAATTATAATACTTTTTACGATTTTTCCACTTCAAAAACTAAAAATCATATAAAATAGACAGACATAAACCTTTAAATAAGGTTCTACAATGATTAAAGTAAGTAAAACAAGTGAGAAAATCTCACTCTGATCCTTAAAGTTAATTTTTATTATTCATTAAATTTAATATAATTTAAGAAGTCTGTAATGTAAAATTAAGAACCCAAGCAAGATTTTCTCGTTTGTTTTACTTATTTTAATCAACACAGAATCTTATTTAATAATTTATTTCTATTTTATGTTTCTAGTTTTTAAAATGGAGAAAAACGTAAAAAAAAAGTATTAATATTATTATTTTTATTAGTTATAATAAAAGACACTAACCCCGTGGCCGCAGAAATTATACATCATCTTAACTACTGAGCTCCGGAGATAAATGTGCACACTATCGTTTTCCTTACGAGGAAAACAATAATTTTTTATGTGATTATAACATATTTTTGAAAGAATAAATTAAAATGTTCATTTATTCCAATTGATTCGAATTGTTTCATGTAGTAAAATAATAATGTTATGATTATTAGCTTAATAATAATTGTTACACTTTGCAACCATAAATTACATATCAATATGTTAATTGTAAAAATACAATAAAATCTGATTGAATACAATTTATTTCAATACAATATTCAACAAAAAAATGTATTTAAATGAAATTTTACAATTATATTTGAACACAAACCCAATTATACCCAATTATTTCTTTTTTTATTGATTTCAATTGAATCTGCATTGCTGGAAAGTTTAACTTAACTTTGCTTAAGGTGATTCTTAAGTTCCGATTTGCCGGAGTTAGTGTCTTTTTGAATAATCATTTTCCAGAATCGAATTGAATTTAGTAAAGTAATCCAACGATTCTTTGTTTGTGGTAGAATACCATAGTGCAAGCAGAATTAGTTTTTGTTGTAAACTTTTGTCTTAGTACTTAATCGCGTTTTGCTCATTATTTACGTACCACAGTAAACTCGATTAAGTACTGAGACAAAAGCTTATAACAAAAAATAATTCTGCTTGCACTATAAGATTCTCCCATAAACATAGAATCGTTGGATTACTTTACTAAATTGAATTCATTTCCGAGAAATTATAATTCCAAAAGATTCTAACTCTGGTGCAGCAGAATTGAAAAATCACCTTAATTATATTAAATATCTTATTTTTGCTTATAAAAAGTTAAACATTAAAAATGAAATTCTGAGAGTTTTCAAATAGTAAAATTTAACTGACAAACAAAAGCAAATTATGTTTGACTATTTTTTCTTTTGTGCGACAGTAATTTACTCTGTCATTAGATCGAAACATCTATACATCACTTGAAAGCAACATGTTGTGTTAGAATCGTATTGTTCGATTACAATCACATGTAATTGGATCACAATTACAAGTGCAATTTCAGCAAAGTTACAATCGCATTTTCCATTTCGGCAGTATAAATACGCGCTTAAATATTATTAACGCTGATTTGAACAATTTGCGTTTTATTAACAATAAACTCTTGAAAACTTAAATTCTATGTCGTTTTTAATTTTAATTTAAATTTAAACTCACATTCATATTATTTATTTAAATATTAATTAAAAAATTAATTCAAGGAACAGAGTTTTTAATAACATTAATTCTTAATATTTTTTATAATCATTTATTATTATTATAATCATATTATTATATCATATTATCATTATAAACTTGATATATCATAAAAAAGAATTTCTTTAACTGTAAGTGGAAAGTACTTTTTACTTAAAAAAAAGTAAAAAAAACTTTACATGACGTTAAAAATTGTTTTTTAAATAAATACAAAAAACTGACATATAATGATATTCATCGTGAATAATAATATTTTTCTACGAAACAATATTAAAGAACGTCACGAATTTTCGAATATACTCTGGTGCTCCCTCATAGCTTTATAAATGAATATATTGATTTATCAATTGCTTTAAGAATACGAAATACAATTATTTGAAAAATAAATACGATTACGACGTATACATAATCATTAATACATAATGTAAAAATATGACTGATTATGTAAATATATATATTTATTTCAAATATAGATTATCATCGTATACATATGTATATAAAATACGATAATTTTATTATCAATTAATATTATAAAAATTATATGAAAAAATAAATTAATAAATAAATAAATATATATATATATATATCGTACTTAATACACATAATTTAATTGTTATAAAATTTGTCATAATTATTCATCAAAGAAATAATATTATTTTTTAGTTTAATTTTGTTGCAGTTTAATTAAAATGCATTTTTGTGTAGTTTAATTTGATGCCGTAAAATTAAATTGCGCTGACTTTTTTAAAGGCAAAAAAGCTTGTAATGAGGATAACATAATTAAATGCTCTGAAAATGACACATTGCAATAATTGAAACAACGTTTTTATTGTACTTGAAAATGAATGCATTTAATTCACTTTAAATTGTAAAATATGATTTTACATATTACTAGAATTGCAATTATTTGATAATAAATTGATCTCAGAGTCGATATTAAGAACTGTAATTTTTAATAGATAAACTGTGTTCAATTTTTACTATTATATTATAAATAAAATTTTACTATTAAATTACGTTAGTTCAGCCTAAACTTCGGTCTAAAATAAATGTTTGAAGGTATTTTATTTTTATATTGCAATTTCAATTAATACGAACAAAAAAAGAATTATCCAGAATTAAGTCGTCACGCATATCCATAGTTTGTAAAGTTAGATATCAAAATCAATGTAACATAGTTATGTATTATAGAATATAAACTTAGATGCATTTATTGTGGAAGAATATTATGGAAGAAATATATTATAATTATGTAATTATTATTATCATATTATGTATTATATTTTAATTATAAAATGAAAAAACAAATTTTGTTAATAATTGATAAATAAATATAGTACAACGATGTAAATTATACAAACAGCAATTTTGTGTAAAGCATTTTAAATTAAAATTCGTAATAAAAAAGCGATTTCAAATATTTTATAACATTTGTAAACAATGTAAAATCAATATTTTGAGAAACTAAAGAATAAAAAACAAAATGTACCCATAATATTAATTAATTAGTATTTTACTATTCAATTAATTTGAAAGTTAAAAATGTGTTTAAAAAATTGCTGCGATTGAATAAGAATTACGAAAGACACAAGTGATTAAACATTAACTCGTAAGAGTGTGAAATAAGAACTGATTCAATGTGTGATCAGGAAATGTTTCTATTTTTGACAATTTTTTCGTGTATTTCTTTTCTATATGCACAATCGAAAAATCGAATTTAAAAAATTGTATATAAATACATGTAAAAGTAGGTTTAATCGAGACTTAATTGGTGAATTAATTTTTCATATACATCTATGATAACAGAGATACAAAAGTTAATTCAGTTTTTGACATGTACAAACATTCGAAACTAGCACTGACAGGTTTATGTATCCTTGCAAAGGATTTCACTCATTTAATGCTACAAATAAAAACTGTTTTCATCCTTTAAATTGTTTTTTTATTCTCATTATTTCCCTGCTTGAAATGTATCCTTAAATATTTTACTTTGTTCCTTGTCATTTTATCGCATTACTGTAAAATTATAAATAAATAATTTGAAAAAAAAGTAGACAACTTTAAAAATCTTCGTCGAAATTATCAGCTTTACTGACGGCGCGTTTTTCTGCCGTTTTTGCTTCAAAATTATTTGCCTTTGAGGAGCTGTTAATAAGCAAATCGTCATTTTCATCGTCATCATCGTCCTCGTCGTCGTCATCGTCTTCGCCATCAATCAATAAATCGGTATCGCTGTCCAAGGATTCACCACTGTCGTTCCGGTCAATGCGCTGTCGACCAGACATGCTGCCATAAATACGTCTTTGCGACACATCGATTCGAGACGCTTTTCCAACATCTAAAATATACATTGTTATGTGAAATTTAAGAAAATGTTTTAAATCAAATCATCGTTTTTTTATTCTTCTACTTAAATACAAAGTTTTTTTATTGACCTTTAACTGAAATAATTTGAAAAACGGTTTATAATTTTTCAAACATACTTTGTAATTTAAAATAAAATAGAATAATTAAGAAAGTATACCTTGTTCTTGTTTTTCCATCTGTTTTTTCTGCAAACTTGGCGACTCAAGTATATTCATATTAAAGATGGAACCATTACCTTCCATCATACTTTCGAAACTCGCATCCTCGGATTTAAGTTGTTCTAACTGTTGTTTCGTCGCAGCTTGTCTGTAAAGAACAGAAAAAATATTCCAATTTCTTTCAATTGGCACTTTAACTTGTAAAATGTTCATATAATTTATAATCAGTCTGCTTATAGCAGTTCAGGTTTGTTATAAATAATGATTTTTATATTCAATTAAATTATTTCGGTTTTTGCAGAATTAAACATTTTTAATTAAAAACAATTAAAGTCTTTATTATTGCAATGATTCCAACTGATGCTCATTTATTTGGATCATTCCTCAAGACCATTACCTTTTTTCAAATCGTTCTTGCTCCACCTTCGCCGCATCCTCATGCAGATGTTCCAAATACGCAAGATAGCGAAACTTTTGCAAGTAATCATCATAAAGTGTTCTCAGCTCAACTTCAAGCTTCTCAAATTCCTCCATAAAAGCCGGCCTGACTTTGCGCAAAGTTTGTAGTCTTTTTTGATTTCGCTCCAGTTCATTTCGACGTCTTTCTATTCTCACGTCAAGATTCTGCTCGCTTTCCTGCAATTTTCAACGCACACCAGTTATTTTATCTCAGCTTCTTTTACATTTTACATTTTAATTGCTAAAAAGGAAGAAAGAAAGAAAGAAGGAAGAAACTTACTTTAACATTTTCTGTTTGCTTTTTCGTATCTTCAATGTCTTTTTTTGTATTTTCAATGGCTTCTTTTAATGCAGCCTCAATTTCCGTCGTATCAAATTGTCGAGCGACTTTTGAGTTTCGAATTTCACGCAACTCAACCTCTCGTCCCAGCAAATCAAAAAGCGTTGCTCCGGTGACAGTTAATTGGCTCACCAATTGTCGCGTTGATTTTAATTCATTGATACGATCGCCAATTCCCGTGTTCAACAGTTCACGACTCTCCGGTTGAAATGCAATTTCCGAGCTTTTTGTGCTTTTTCTTTGCGCTTCGTACAATAAAGTTGAAATTTTCAGCAATTCTTTTATCGCATAACCATCAGCTTGATATAACTTTTTTGTATTTAATTTTACACTTGTCTTCAGAGCCTGTGAAAAATAATATAATACAATATATTTTTTGTTAATAATAGTAATTTGTTTTGTAATAATGAATACAAAAATTTACCATAAATTCTGCAACACTTCTGACTAAATCAACACGATCATGTTCTGTGACATGTTCACTTGGGATATTTGCATCCGCTTCGAATCTCTTAACAAGCCATATTAAAATTTCCGCAACAAGAGGAAAATTCGGACTGCGAAAGTTAGTTAGCGAAATCATACGGGGATAACCAAGAACCCGCATTATTTCTGTAAAATCTAAAAAATACAAAATTATTTTTGAAAAACATAATAATGTTACAAATAAATAATAATAATGATAAAATTGATTAAAAATAAAAAAACAATATTCTAACCCTTTCGAAATCTCTTACAAATAAAAAAAAATCATTCAACTTATTAGTAATATATTATTTTTGAATATTGTAATAAAATAACTGAGAAAAGAATAAAACAATTAAACATCTAAAAAAATGAATTACATACTCCGTAAATCTCTGAATGACATATTAAAAAACAGTGTTCTTATTTATGGCACATATAACTCTTTTGTGTACACTTTTGATTACCTCTGGTTGTCATAGTAATTTCAAAACAACTTTACGCGCGATAAAATTTAAATATTCTTTATTGATTATTGAAATGTAAATGAAATGAAACATTTTTGCGAGTTTAAGCATTTATTATTTATTATTAATCAATCGTATATACAAAGTTAAAGAAAACATAAAGTCTTCTATTATATTACAAGTATTTATATTAAAAAATATCTGAAGGTTTAACAGATGCACGTCCGGCTTTAATTTGCGATTTATGACGCTTGACAAACAATCTTTCTCGGCTGGCTTTCAATTCGCGTTTTCGCAGAATTTCTTGCGTTTCTTCCGAAATGGGAGCTCTTTCTGAGGATTCGGCTTTTCTTATAAGTTCTCGCAATTTTTCAAGAGCGTCTGCCAAATTGAGCTGCTGAGATCTCGTCACTTCAGATTTCATTACAAGATAGCCTTCTTTATTTATTCTTGTCTTGTTCTGTTAAACAATTTTCAGAATTACAAAATATAGTATTCAAAGTATTAGAAGAGGATGATCCACGTTGAGAGACTATTTTTTTTTCTTTTTCACATTATTTATAAAATCATACATTCTATTTAATAAAGTATTAGATATTTATATATTAAATACAAACTTGTATCATAAATAATAATCGACTAAATACGAATAATTTTTTAATAAGAAATACAAAGAAAATATAAGTTCTAAAGTAAATTAAATTGTAGTTGATAGAAAAATTAACATACAAAACATTTTTTGTATTTTTTTTAAAATAATACATTTTTTAATTAAATCAATTCAACTTTTTTACTTTAAATAAATATCACTGCTTCAACGTAGATAATTTTCCTCTATTGTATATCTTCACTACATACTATTTTTACACTATCACTATATATTAATAATAATCTAAAATTATTATTAAAAACTACTAAATTATTAAACTATTTGATTAATTATTACTAATTTTACTATCTAATAGAGTAAATTATTAAAAATAAATGGATTTTATTTAAATAAAATGTACATTAAATTAATAACAGTAAGATTATACCTGTTCAATAATTTTTTGCTTGAGATTATCATTAAGCCAAGATGCTTTCTCAACAATAAATCTGACATCAACTTTTGTGTTAACTCGATTAACATTTTGTCCACCTGGACCACTGCTGGTGCTATATTTAATATCTAATTCTTCTATTGGAATATATCCGGAAAATTTTGAATTTGAACTATCTGAAACCTGCAAATATATATGCATACATAAATACAATTAAAAAGATATTAAACAAATTATAATATATATATTTAAAAATATCATTAACTTATATATAAAAAAAACTTGCAAATAATAATAAAATACACAATTTAGAGGTTATGTTGACGATAAAATTTATTTATTGTAAAATCGTACAAGGAAATATAAATGCTTTATATTAATAAAAAGATTACTTACAAATTTTGGAGTAAACAATTTTAAACTGCTTTTTGGATACAATTTATCTAAAGAATATGCACTCTTAAAACAAAATGTTCGTTCGAATCCAAGAAAACCGGTGTTTGTTACTGAATGTTTCAACATTCTTAGACATTGTCTACTTATTATGCTCATATTAATTAATTTGTTCTTCAATAATAAAGAATTAATGTGATTAACAATAAAGAATACTGATTTTTAATCCAGTTACGTCTACTATAATAGCCGAACCTGTACAATGTTCACCAATTGATATTATACTTTACTGTCGATAAAGAAGATTTCCATGTTATCAAATAGAACATAACATTTACAAAGATGTCATCTTATTAGATTTCAAAAGTGTTCTGATAGTACTTAATTATCATGATAAAACAGATGATGCTGATGAATTAATTTATGAAATGAAAACATTGATTTGGAATATTAAAAACTTATCTTTTGATATAATGTTAATATGGATACTGGGACATTCTAAAATTCAAGGAAATGATGTGGTCGATGACCTCCCGCGTTACAAGTAACAGGCAAATACAGCCTACAACCTGTGAAATGTTCAATTTTACAGGCTAATACATGGAAATGTACATTTTGAGCCTGGAAACTTGTTCAATTTTACAGGCAACTGCCTGTATTTGCCTGTTTCTTAAAACGCGTGCTGGCACGAAAAGCATTTGAGAGAGAAATAATAGAAAACTATAAAATTCAATACTATTATCATCTTTATCCAGATTTGCGAAACAATCCTAATATTAAACTCCAGACTTTTTCTGAAGAAACAAGATTTATTACAAGAATTTGAATATTTTCAACGAACAACAAAAATATTTAAAGAATAAACCTTGGTCTAACAACTTTTATATAAATAGAGAATTGATATCTTTCATTAACAGAATTCCTATTCATTCATTCATTTTGTTCATTAACAAAATTTGCACAAAATTTGCACAATTTTTGAAAAAAATTTTCTATGAACACTTTGCATAAATTTTGCATAAAGTTTAAGCAATGCTGCGTCCGGTTTTTTATACAAATTTAATTCAAGACAATTTTTTCATTAAAAATCAAATTTGATAACTATAAAATTTGGTTTAAAAATAATTATTTTAATACTTAAAAAATGTTTGTCATTAGTGAAACGTATGGTTTGCATCAATTCCTCAAAAATTTCGCATTCAAATTTAAAAATAAATGATTTAGACAAAATATGCATAATTTCCATGCAAAAATACGGACAAAGCCGAACACAAATTCTGTGCAAACCGTATCAATTTTTCTTGTGTTATTAGGCTTAGATCAAACCATACTGGTGCAAAAAATTATTTATTTTGCAAAAAAATGAGTGAATCATCACTATGCTCATATGGAGAAGATGTACAAGATTTAAATCATATATGGTTTTAAAATTTCAAATAAATTATGATGATTCGTCGAAATTAATCAGTGAATTATATGACAATAATAACCCTGAATATATATAATTTTCAAATTATATATATATATAGAGCTCATAAGAAGAAAATAAGATTTAAACTTTTTTCAGGATATAGTTTTGAAATATCCCGGTGAAACAACCCGCTCGAGAGGTGGATTTGTAAAGGGGGATTGTAAAGCTGTTTTGTCTCTCACTTTCGCGTCTTTTTTGTATCTGTCTTCTCATGTATTATTCTGTAATATATGGGAAGTTATTTTATGCTATCACTACAATACTCTTTGTTTTTAGTTTCTTTTACGTTTCGTTTTGATTAAGTTGATCTTACACTAGTTATAAACCACCTATAAATCAAAATAGAAGTTTTATTTTATCATATTTATTTATTTTTTGATTGAATATCAAATTGAGTGATTGGCTATATGGGTCTGTCTTTATAAATATTCCTAGGCCATTATATATATATATATATATATATATATATATATAAAAATTAGATGTCTCGCTTCATTGACTATTATATCTTTAGTCAATGCTCGCCATGATTTTTTCCTGCCTCTTGAAGTCTCTCACTTTGACACTCTGGCTCTACGTCGTCTCTCCTTTTTTTATATTTGTCTTTTCATATTTTTATATTTATCTTTCTTCCACTCGATTCTAAATACCATCATCATCTTTCTAGAAATTTTTGAACTTTTCTCGTTCAATGTTCCAGCGAGACACACGAGATGCCTTCTTCTTTTTGATTCCAAATTTTATTGTACAAACTGCGTCAACCTTAACTCGTCGGAACGGATCGCGAGATTGGCAAATCGTTTGAGACTCTCTCGGGATGACTTCCTTCTTTTCGCAACTGCTTTCCTGAAACTCATAAGAACGAAACTTCTTGCGTCAAATACTTGTACTTTTTTCTTCATTTAAGGTGCTATATATACAGGGAGTAACATAAATGTATGGCACGAATATGACCATTAAACTCCTTGTCAAAAGTTCTTTAAAAGTGGTCATTGCCACAGATTCAGCCATGGTCGCCACAGTATTGCCCGCATACTGTGGCAAATATTATGGTAAGCCACATTCCTTGCCATACCATGGCTCGTATCATGGCATATGACCATTTGCCACAGCTTGAGAAATGCCATGGCAACCATGACTGAATCTGTGACAATGTCCATTTTTGCAGAACTTTTGACTAGGAATCTGATGGTCAAATTCATGTCATATATTTATGGTACACCCTGTATAAAAGAGTTTTGTAAATATAATGTAAAAAATTGTGTTACCTCCTTCTTTGTAAAGGGTGCATATCCGTTAATTATAATAAATAAATAATAAATCAATAAAAGTATGTTATTCTTTAAAAAAAACCTCGCCTTTGGCTCAGCTTGTAAACTTCGCATGAGAAAACGGATTGCCTTGCATCTCTCTAAGTACGAACGATATTTTTCGTCACAGGAGACAGAAATTGCTGTTTGTCGAAACCGCGCCGGGAAGAGAAATTGCAATTTCTGTCTTCCTGTGACGAAAATTTGATTTTAACGTATAAATTTGCTTTTAACTTGAAATAAGAAAGTATAGTATATTTTTATCAAGAGAGATAAAGTCGTACATTCTTTTTCTCGAGTGAGGTTTACACATATTTTTATTATTATACACGAGATGCAAACCATATTTTACGGCTCCGCGTGACATAATGTAATATTTTTTAATTATCTTAGGACAAATTTTATAAACATTTGGAAATTTGAATCAGACAAAAGTGTTAAATATGTTTATCAAATCAAATGTATATAATCAAGTATCGACCAATAAGAAAACAGATTATGAATATGAACAATTTGAAATAATTTCATACAATTAATATATAATTTATTTTTGAAATAAAGCCGAATTCTTATTAGTTGCAATTACATTCTATAGTTTACAATTCAAAGAAAGGTGTGCAAATTGTGTTTTTTTCAAATTTGCAATTTTAATATCGAACTCCAAATTGTTTTTTATTTACTGGATATTCTGTGCAAAAAAAGATCAAAATAATTTATTTTTAAATGAAAATTCATTGAATTTTGCTTAAAATTAAAAGATTTTTGTTATGCAACTTTGTTAAAAAAATGTATTGAACTTTCTGCATATATGTATTTTTAATTACATGTAATGTAACATATTAATTAACTTAAAAAATAAAAAATGTATACAAA
>JABFPJ010002354.1:0-19997 GCA_022817425.1 Gryon sp. ZL-2020
TATATATAACTTTTTTTACTCTATAATTATAATTGAAAAAAATATATATTTTAAAAAACACTTATAATGTAACCCATGGCCATTCATAATCTCGAAGATTAGTGACCTCAAACAAAATCTATCGTCGACACAGAAAAATTAATCTTTTAGGGTAAATGTAATATTGTTGCAATTTGTAGCATTAATTGCAAAGGGTTTTCCAGTTGATAATTGATTCTCGGAATCTTGTTCCGCAGAATCTGCACGCTGTTTTTATGATGTGATGGTCGCCCTGATTTGTTTGTCTTTTGTTAGCAATTGAAGATTCAATATAACCCTCAGCCACCTTGCAGCAAGCTTCCGTGCTTGCTCACGAATCCGCCAATATTGTTGCCGATGTTCTTCTGTAACTGTGCCCGGTAAATAATTTCGGATTGGGTAACCCAAGAAACTTTGCAATTACGGACGGATTACTACCAATTTTGTTTTTTCCAATAATTTGATTTATGCATCTTCCTTTTTGGAAAAACGATCGGTTTTGCATAGCTGTGGGCGCAGTTCTGAATTTTTTTTTACAACTGGATATAAGTCTCCGTCAATTGTAAAAAATTTCGAAATTTTAGTTTTTGTTGTTGGAATACCAATTGTATAATATTCTTGTTTGTCATGAACATCCCTGATTTTCCCGTTGATAAGTTCACTTGTTCTCAGCGCACCACAGACGCCAAATATCAGTGCAACTTGCAATTCAGTTATTAAATGTAACTTTAGTCTTATTTTTGTTTAAGATTTTCTATTATTCATTTTTCAAATACTATGATACAATTTTTCTTAATTAAACAAAATTATATGTAATATTTATAATAAAATTTATGTATCTCGAAAAACATGTTTACTTTTGATCCTAAATATAAAAAAACGGCATTTTTTCGTATCTGAAAAGCGACACGGTAGTGCCGGTCGCACAAGAACGATCGTTTTTTTTCACACCTCAGGCCCGAAAGTGCCGACTTTCGGGTCCGAAATGAGGCCCGAAAGTTCAATTTCCGTGGCTGCACGTTAAAATGTGTCGCGGCCCGAAAGTTTCGCGGTCGCTTGCATAAATTTCTGTTTACTTTCGGGCCGCTTCGTGTCTTCGGTGTAATAGTATATTACTGCTGAGGGCGCCACTGCGCCCGAGGCTGGTATCCTATTTTGTAGACCGAGGGAGCGGACGGTCAACTTGCACCCCTGGCCCCGGAAACCGAACTTTCGGGCCTTGGTACAAAATATACTATTGTACTTGGCCATAGACACTACCGTGTTTCTTGATTATCCAGTGCATCCATCAGGAACTTTTCGGCCTGTTCCGGCGTCAAAACTTGCGATTTTTTTCGGAGCACAACCTGCAAATTTTTGTTTTAAAAAGGGACGACACTATTGTACTTTTCTACAAAATATAAAATTTGATGATTTGATGATTAATTTATGATTAGTTTTGATCATAAGCAAAGAAATAAACAGTTCGATGCTTAATATTCAACATGCTTTGAAGCATTGAATATTCGGTTCAAAACGTAGTAGGTTTTTTTTGCCCTCTACAGAAAAAATTCTAAAATATGCCAGTAATACATGGGTATATACAATCGGTGTATTTGCATAGGTCGGTGTTCCAAGGATTCATTCATTTTTATTCATAATAATTATTAAAATTATTAAAACAAATCAAGCCATAACACGGTCTGGTTACATAATTGCAATTGCATTTATTATAAACAAAAAGAAAGGAATACCTTAAATACACTACCCCTATTTTGGAATGGTGTAATGATAACGAAAACGCATAAAAATACGTCGTCTTTAAACATTAGCAATATATAAATAAATTATGCTGATAAATTTTGCACATCTCACAAAAAATATACTTCGTGTTCTTTTTTCTTCTAGATAATATGTATCATAATAATTGACTTATTTAATAAGCATACTTTTTTAAAGTAGTTGGTTATTTTGCGATGAAATGTATTGCACAAGACTGGCGCCCTCGCGTCGCGAAAGTGCCTGATACAAGATGAAGAATGACGTTCGTTTTTCGCGCGTCTCGACACCCTTACTTAAGCACAGATCCGTGCATGCAAAAATACATGCGATACAATTGCAGACGATGGAATTTCTTGTGAGTGACGGCCGTCTAAGTGAGCGATTGGTCTTACTTCCCATTTCCAAGTTAATACACGGGCCCGTACTTCATTTCTCGATTTCACTTTTGATGGCCGAGCCGCACTGATCACTTGCGCAAGTGCAGTTGTTTCAACTCTGTATGCACAGTACAAACAATTAATGATGTACCAGTATGCATTTAACAATAAAAAATAGCAAAATAGTATTCAATATGCAAATTAAACTTCATTTTATTAAGAATTTTAATTATTAATTGCAATAGTGTAAATAAAATGAAAATGAAGATTCTTAGTCAAGATTTTAATTATTTTTTAATCACTCTATAACTATGTCAGAAACGTATTAAAAACGTATGTTAGTATTAATGTAATCATATGATTGATGTGAAGAAGGCACAATCAATTTTATAAAAAAGCTATCATTAAACGTAATAATGTCATCTTTTGAGCTGAAAAAGGCTGCTTTGCGGAAATGACATTTTATTTTAGGTCAAATAAATCATAACATTTTGATAATCAAATCTAAATGTTGACCGGCCATTATACAGAAAGGTTCCCGGTTTGTTAAAAAAGACATATTAAATGAAACGAAAACTTTCTATATAAAACAAAATAATGACAGTAAAATTAATTGATGAACTATTACATTGAATAAATAATTACCATTACATTTTTTCTACTTAACACTTTTTAATCCATAGGAAGATGTTGCAATACAACTTACTGTGATAAATTACAATCTTTTAAAGCATGCAACTAACACATTAATTTTAACCTATGCTTTTGGTCAATTTATTAAGAAACCGTGGAAAACTTTATAGCATGGCTTTAACAAATTTACAGTAAAAAAAGAACCAATTCAACTTCATTACTGCGATACATGTAACGTCTTCAATTAGTTTCATTTAATATATTTAACGCAGACCGGCAAAATTTTACGTTGGATTAAACTTTTAATTTAACGTATTAATTAAAATATATTACTATAAGAGCCGTAATATATTTGTTTCGTTACATTAGATCCCTTCTAGTACCTACATCATTACAGGCGAAAATGCACTCTAAATAATTTGTTATAGAATGTTTCTTAATTATAAAAATATATTAAAAATATCACTTTTCAGATTTAGAAGCATTATTACAGTTCAAGTTTCGATAAGAGATCACGATTACTTGCATATAAAATCTGACTTTATAAAACGAGTAACTGAATTTCGTTTGCGTTAATGAGTTATCTCATAAAGAGTAGTCACGAATCAATTTGGCGCGACGAGGAGACTGGGAAATAACGCGAGGACGTGAAAAGGTAGGCCATTTGGGTGGAAGCAAGGCCGTTCTTTGACCTGACAGACGGCAGGACTGGCGCCAATTTTTGAGGAACCGGTCCTAACCGCTCCTGGCTGGAATTCGCAGTCGTGCGCAAAATTGCGCGTGCAAGTGATACCCTCTGAATGTTTATAAATTGCTCTACTCAAAGTATCTGAAGTTTTCGTTCTCAGTCTCTCTACTTTGCTTGCTTTTTATCTATTCATTTCCATCATAAAATTTATAAATTATTCATTCATAAATAAAAAAGATACGCGTAATTTGGAGACTGGGTCAGGTCTTACACATAATGACCTTTTGTGTATCTGTGCAGTATCTGTGCTATAAATGCAATTCTTCTTGCCATCTTGCTTATTTACGATAAAAACGATGCAACGATCTCTTACAAAACAAGTTCAATATAATTTATAGTTTTTTAATAAATGAAATGATGTTTAATATATAGTTTCTTTATAAATGAAAGACCAAAGCGATTTATTTTCTATTTCGTTTTGTAACAAATAATAATAATTGTTATTATTAATATGATTTATTCTTAAACAAAAAAGCTCATTTGAATTTGTTGTAAATGTAATGTACATTTTGTAATGAGAGAAATTACATTATAATTTTATTTCTATCTCTAAATATTATATTAATACATTAAGAGAATTTCGAGGATATGTCAACGATATATGAAAATAAAAATAAAAATAAAGCTTAGTAAATCCGTCTAAAATTGTAATTTCATTTTTCATTAGCCAAATGTACTATTCTTATTATACTTTTAGTATAATTATGCTGTAATGTGTGCCATGTAAACTCGTTTTAGTTATTTTTAGATAATTTTTGATGGTACATACAAAAATAAATAACTGATCAAACAAAATGCAGACAAAAGTAATTGCAATGCTCAATTATGTGTTAATAAAACATAAAACAAATAAGTTTTTTTTCCTGTTTATTAAAATGACAAATTTGTTTTTAGCTTATACATATAATTATATACAAAGAAACGGATGCTGCGACATAAATAATAGCATGAAAACCTGAAACAAAGTATTAAGTTTCAAGTTAAGATTTTTGTATTAAAATTCGTTGACGTCAGCGTAATTTTGTAAAGAGGTTTTACGTTGTTTTTGTCATAATTTCTGTTAATTTTCACTTGAAAAAGACATTGTGATGTCACAGAGTATGTAATCACACTTGATAATATGACACCCTGAAGAAACTAAATCTATGAGAACTTGAAATGCTTAAAATTTTAGAACACTAAGTTTACATATTGGGATTAAAATTTCATATGTGACGAAAAATTATGTCTCCATAAAATTGAATGAAAAAATGTTAAATCTATTTATTAAGAAATAACTTTCTCAACAATGTATATATAATTATAAAAGTTATTCTCCTTTTTTTAGTAAAATTTGCATGTTCTCCCAGAAACTTATTAAATAAATTTAAAGAAACTTAGCAAATAAATATTATTTGCCGAATAAACTATCATTTAATAATAAATTATTAAATGATAGATTATTCGGCAAAACTTTTTTTTTTTATTTTTTAAGAAAAAAAGTTATATTGCTGATTATATGGCATTTAATGATTCCATCAAATTTGTCCAAGTACTGTAGCTCGATATGTAATTAATATTAAAACATTAAAATACATTTAACATTTTCACTATATACTCATAAAATACATTTAGAACACTTTTATGGAAATACATATGTTGTGAAGAGTTGAAATTTATGAAATACTATTTTTATGTCTTTTTATCATGTTTTTAGTGATAGTTAAATCAAAATTTATGACTAAAATGAAATACTTATTACAAATATTTTTGCAATTATGAAGCAAATCAAATTTTAATTTATACTTAATAGATAATAATGTAATTGCAAATGGTTTAAGATATTATTTTTGCAAAGATCGCATTGTAAAAGTATTTGTTTATTTAATTTAAGTGTTTACGTGACCATATAATGGAATTTGACACATTTGTATGAAGTAATTAAGACAATATTTGAAAATAACTAATTTTATATTTTTTCATAAATATTTTAAGCCTTATATCGTTAAATAAAATGTATACAAAATAATTTTGATTATTTTCTATTTCTCTATTCAATTGTATTAAACCGATCGACTATATGTTTATGTATCAAACTGATTTAGTATCAAAATAACATGTGTCTGTTCACAAAATATTTTAAAAAACTATTCATCGTAAGTAACATACAGAAAATCCGATTACGAAACTAGCTGAACATAAAAGATACCAAATAAAGAGACAAGCAAACCTATTTCGATTCGTGTACTATACGGTTCACTACATTATTCATTGATTAATCATTTTGTGATCTGTTAAACAATTTATTTGTCTCGTTAAAAACTAATTATAATTCATTCATGAATTGCATAATAGACTGTACATCGAAAAATAGTGTTTCAATTAAAAAGCCTTCAATTTAAATTTCCATTAAAAGTATATATTTTTTGAAAATATTTTATATGTAATTATTTTATGATTACGCAGACAAATTCTACTTCCTACTATTTTTATGATATTTCGATCTCATTAGAAGGCTAATTCAAAGCCAAACACAAAGCCTGTTTAAACAGTAGTAAAAAAAATTAAAGAATCGTTTCATTCGCATAACTGAATGGAAATTAAACTGAAATTAATTTCTAAACATCGGAAATTACATGTAATCATAACACATGGCTATCATGTAATCATATCCAGGCTTCATTAGATGAATTTCATATAAAAAAACAATAGGTCGATAGTCTAACAACTAAAGAGATTTTGCAAGAATCACCTTGTAGTTTGTGATGACACTTTTATACACATCACGCAAATAAGTATCTGCTTCAAGCATAAACATCAAATCACGAACAACATTCTTCCTATGAACAAACTTCATTAATATGTTTGACTTAACGTATAGATGATTTCAATTAGTGATACATCCCTGATCTATTTCCGCTGACGAAACATAAAAATACTAATAGCTTTTTATGCAAGAATTATTTTTTCTAATTATCTATTATATATATTTTGTAATTATTATTAAGTTAACGTAATCTAAGTTGAGACTCAGATGCATATTAAGATACCCAAAATAAGATATAAATTTGTTCATTAATCAGCTTAATTGTTATAAAAGAGAAACTACAAATATTGATAAAAAGATAAGAAATTAACTAAAAGCACAAAATTGCCCATCTAAATCCCAGATGGCTCATAGAGCGTGATGTCGCTTTCGCAATTGAAAGAACCGTGAGATTGTTCGTTAAAGAGCATCTCTTAGCTCAGACAGTCTTGAGCTTTTCAGCGTGACGACGGAGTTGCGAGCATCGGTGCGTGGAAACGGATCATGGCTACCAACTTTAACCCGCAGTTAACAAAGTGGAATATTATTACCACTAATTATGTGTTTTCGTTAAGTTTACGTGTTACTTATAATGTCACGTCGGCAATGATAATGACCTTACAACCATATAAAATTTTATCTAATTATATAAAAGTGCAATAGTTGCCTACGATTGAACAATTTCCTTTTTTCATAATTATTGTAATCAGATTGCAAGCAATTTAGATTTACAACACCTGATAAAGACCGTCCTTACAAAAATCATACCATTTTCCATCAATGAAAAAGGACTTTTAAAATTGCACTTCAACTTTTCTTTTTAACATTTTAGCGCTAAAATGTATTTGAGAAAGTAAGAAGACCTTCTTTTTATTAAATTAAAAAAATTGAGTTTGCAAAAGTTATACGAAACTAAACACAAAAATGTTCTTTATGCACAAAAAGTTCAAAATGTTGTCATATCGCGAAAAACATTGTTTATACAGATTTAACATTTTGTCATATTTTTTGATTATTTTTTTATATACGTATAAAATTTCAAATTGAAATATTTTTTTTTGCATAGTTGTATGTTTTTGAAATTTATCATACATTATTACATTTCAACGCATAAAAAAATATCCGTAACTATAAATTTAAATGTCTTTCTAAGAAAAAATATTTTCACGTTAATTTTCAACTATTAAATATTATGTCATCATTTGTTAATTAAAGTAATTCTTAATTTTATTATTTTTTCAAATTCTTACAAAATGATTTTTTTTAATTTACAAAATGTTTTAGTTAAAAATAATAATATACAATAATAAAAATATTAAACAATAATAAAAGTCATTGTTGACAATTCATTTTCAAAATTGATATTATGTTTGTTTAACAATTTATATTATAACGTTTAAAATTAAATTTTAAGACGTTAAAATAACTTTATTAAAAAAATACTATTATTATAAAATTAACTTTATTTCATTTTCAATTTATTTCAGATTCATATGAATGGAACGCAAATTTTTACTCACATTACTCTCGGTGTAAAGACGTGAATTACTTAAGCTAAACCGATTTTATATCCTGTTTAAAATGTTCTCTCAAAGTAAACTGATATTTTCCTTTTACAATAAGGATATTTAATACAAATATAAAAAATCAAAACAAACTTTTGTTTTGCATGCACGAATCCGTGGTACCAAATGGATTATAGCGATCGAGGTGACATTGTTAATGTTAAAAAAAATTGCTACATTAACGTGTTATCCGGATTTCTACACTACAAGACCTTTCAAGTCTTGATACGAAGTTGTCACAATTATGACACCCCGTTCGTATCATACTTCATGGTATCTTATGAACGAAAGTAACCGACCAATTTCATTGGGATCATATATGCTTGCCGAAGAATTATTATTTCTGTAATTATCAACTTATGCAAATGTTTGGCATTAATAATATTACGGTCTCTGTCGCGCAGTTGCTATAATTAATTACATTTCGTAATGCTTTTAATACGGGAAGCTTCGTCCTTTTTATTTTGTCCGGCCACTTAAATCGAAAATGTAGAGCAAAAACGTTAAATGAGCAACGCATAATAAAAAACAGTGTTAAGGTTGACGCAAACTATTAACATTTTATAATAACACTAATTGTACAAAATATAATTATAACAAATTTATTTCCCTATGTATCACTATTAATTACGTCCACTTTATTTCCGCCAAATTTAAATATATATTTACCAATTATGCGTAATTTAATTTAACCAGTAAATTTACATTTAACTTAATAATATAAAATACAAAATATGTTAAGCTAAAATACAAAATATATATATTTGCATAATCAAATTCACCTGATTATGCAATTGTATCTGCAATCGATGTCAATAATTTGTGAGCATGTAAGTTGTGATATTTCAACTATAATAAAGAACGGTTTTTGAGCATTTAGAGATCTCTTGGACTTGTTGAAGCTAACGAGGGTGCTTAAGTGACGTTTTGCCCTTGTCAACGATCAAGCCTTGAATAAGCCCTTAATGGATCTGCCCGTACAACACAATTGATCAGTTACTTAATACGCTTGAATTCGTACTTGAACGTAACACGCACATCTCATTTTACTTATTCGTTAAACGTATTCACAGGCTCTTAAAATATCATGACGCACGCTCTTTTAGCTAATTAAAAGTAAAAATATCTGTGCACTAATTACCCGATGTTTTACGATAAAGATAACAAGTGACTGACAAAAAATCAAAAGTTAAAATATTGGACTGCACAAAAAGTGGAGACTTTATGACATTGAACGAGTTTATTTATTTATTTATTCTTTCAAATTAATGCGCATATGTGCTGATCTTAATTAAATTATTAGTAGTTCATTGATTAACTAAAGGACGCATTTTTGCATTTTTATTATAAGAGGGCAATGTTATGCTTTACTTTTCACATAATAAATATGAATTGTAAGCGGTACTTGATAATTATTTGTTATAATATATGAGAACATTTCATTTATTGAAGGTAAATATACACTTAAACAAAAAAAAACTATCAGAACATAGCAATCAGAAATATTTTGAAGAAAACAAAGAAATTTTTGCTGAAATTTTAAGTTATACTAACTTGACATTTGACAAAATCTAATCTTTTTCTGCAAATTTGATATTGTACCACCGTAAAAACTGCTTGACTGATCAAGTTATCATTACTTGATGTAGGTTGCTTATCAACTCAAGCTAAAATTGTCAAAATGTAAGCACTTTTTCATTTCTTTTTGTTTCAGTGTATGTATATTGGAATTTTGAATATTTACAATCTAATCGAAATCTTATATATGTTCCAGTTAACATTTTCATATAAAAAAAGATCATACAAAAATTGTATTATAATAGTTCTACAAAAATGTACAGGCTCGGGCAGAGAGAGAAGCGTGTATCGGGTTTTTAGATGAATTTCTACCGTTCTAAAAGCTGTCTCTTTCTAGTTTATAATCTCATGTACATAAAATAATTTTATTATTCAACTCATATTTTCCATAATCACATAATTTAATTTTGCTATACAACCCCTTCTAACACTTCCTGTATATACGGGGGGGGCAATTACACAATTACACGATTAGACATTTCGAATCTACGAACAATTTTTCGAAACGTCATTGTCCTAAAATTGCACGTCGTGGCTCGACTTTTAGTAGCACACTCCGGCATTCGCCTAACGACCAGGGAACCACGAAAACCTAATCAAATTAATCGGCAGCGGAAATCGACTTCTGACGTGCTCGTACTACTCATTCCTCCTGTAAAAAATATATGAAAACTATTTTGACAATTCTATAATTTCATTCAGTAAAAACCTATTCAATTATTTTGTATCGTTTTACTTCAGTTAACTACCATTTATTTATTAATTGCCGTCATCTACGTTTCGACAGTAGCAAACAATTATGCATAAGCTAATCAAATAATTAATTTAAATTATTTTAATATTAAGTATAATGAACATAAAATATAACATAAACTACAATTTTTCACTTACGAGAATGCAAGCAGACAAGCGCGAAACTGTAATTTCGAATAGTGTGTTTAGTCGACGTATTCATAGATGTTGTCGATAGTTATCTTTATTTCTGATATGCGTTTGTTTGTTAGTTGGTTGGCTTTGGCCTTGTCCTATTTTGTTGGACCCCGAAGTAGCTGCAAAAGAAGCCGGTATCCACGGCTAATTACGCTGATTGAGTTGATCTTCGCGAGGTCTGCTAACTAACATAACCGTTGTCCTTCTTGTACTTGGTTAGTATGCTTGCTTTGTTCAACGTTATCTTTAATTCGCAGGGTGCGATCTGAAAAATCGTGTACCCGAACTAATAACAAATACAAGGTTGGCAGTTTCTAGGTCGCCTTGGAGTATCACAAAATCAGTCGTATCCAGTACTTTGTGGGTGTCGTAAATTATTTTTAATGTCGCGATAATAATAAAACGATACTTACTTCGCACGAAAACACTGGGTAATTTGGCATGATTATATTCTTAAAGAAAAATGTACGCAACTGTTGAAAGAAAGACGCCGAGCGATTTTTAAGAAAAAGAATGTAGAAAAATACCTGCTATTGGTATTTGTGGTTTTCAAATTACTTCAAATTGAGTTGAAAAAAACCGAATCGATCCATTACAACGGAGAACTGATTTTCTTCCACAATACAGAGTATTCAGTTCAATTTTTCTATGTTTCTCAGTTATTATGATAATAACTGAAATAAAAGACAATTCCTTTTTATATAACTTTGTACAAGAATAATATTACATATAATGCACAATTTTTTTGTTTTAAACATTTTGTAACACATTATTTTTTAACAGAATTATATAATACACTAAAAAAATAAAATTAAAAAATTGTTATTTTTCCTTGCATTTGTGTTGTATACGCATCCTTTTAGAAATATTACTATATAATATAATAAAAATTAGAATATTTAATAATACTTCTTATAAATAGCAGTAAAAGTTATCATTAAATTCGGAAACTTTTATTGTGTTTTATAGTAATTTTTGTAAAGTTTTGCGTATATAATACGAATGCAAGCAAATTTAACATTTTTTTTAATTAAAAGAATTTTTTTTAATCATTGGGATTTTTTACATTAGAGATAATTTATTCAATTTAATTATTATTATATCTTGTAATATAATAATTATTACTATTATATTATATTCAATTAATTCTATTATATTATATTTAATTATTAGATGTAAAATAAAAGTATAATTTAAAAATTATATTAATTTAATATGAAATAAGATAAACTTGTTATTTATTATTATTATTATTATTACTAAGGTTATTGTCACTAATGAAATATAATGCAAATATTTTCAGATAAAAGTACCGTTGAAAGTTAATTTCTCAGTAAGACCCCGAGATGTAACTGTTTCTATCGCAAAGAAGCATTTAACATGTGGCATTAAGGGCCAACCACCAATTATCGACGGAGATATGCCACACGAGGTTAAACTTGAAGAATCAACTTGGGTTATTGAAGATGGCAAAGTCCTTCTGATTAATTTGGAAAAGGTATTTATTATTTAAAAGCAAATTTTTTAAAGAGATAACAACTTTAAAGTATGCAAAATAAATACTTTTAATTGCAGTATTAATTACTAGATAAGACAAAAATATGAGTATAAATAATGATTACATTTATGCAATTTTTATTGAAATTATTATTCTTATTATTATTATTATTATTATTATTATTATTATTATTATTATTATTATTATTATTATTATTATTATTATTATTATTATTATTATTATTATTATCATAATGTATTTCAGGTTAACAAATTACAATGGTGGTCTCATATTGTAACGACTGATCCAGAAATTAGTACAAAAAAAGTTAATCCCGAACCAAGTAAACTGTCTGACTTAGATGGAGAAACAAGAGGTCTTGTTGAGAAAATGATGTATGACCAGAGGCAAAAGGAACTCGGTCTACCTACATCCGACGAACAAAAGAAACAAGATGTTATCAAGAAGTAAGATATAAACAATCATAATGTAATATTTACAAATAATTATCGTAGTCAGTGATGCATGTAAACTTTTCTATACAAATGTTAAACGACACCTTAAACACTGTAATTCATTTTGTACATACTGTATTCATAATTTATCTACTTTTTATTGAATTATTTAATGTCTTGAAATATCCGGACTTATGTGAAATGAAATTATTGACATAGTTTCATGTAATACGATACAAAATGTATATTTGTATGCAATGCAGGACAACATACATAATCAAATAGTTACATAAGATTGAATCTTAATATGTTGAACAATTTTATAAAATTGTAAGTAAAGAAACGATTTTCAAAATTTAAAATAATTCGATTAAATATACATATATACAAGCAGGCGTACAAAACATGCATTAATTTTTTTTAATTATATTATTTTCTCATTCATTTTCCTTGAGAATAATACAATTTTAGTTTTAAATTCGAAATTTAACTCAAACTCTTGGAACTTATTTTTAATACTCTCTTGTTCTTTCGCAGGTTTATGGAACAACATCCTGAAATGGACTTCTCCAAATGCAAATTCAACTGAACATCACAGGTCATTATGTCCTAAATGTTAATGCCACAATGTAAAAAGGATCAAATGTATTATCTCGGTTGCGATTTCATATGAAAAAACATTGTTTTCATGTCTTTAAGTTTTCGCCTTTCAAATTCATACCATGTTGCTACTGCAAATCACTATCACATAGCGCCATCTAACTACAGAATTTCAAACTCTATAGTTGTTCATTATTGCTTTCATTTTTTCTGCATTACCAACGTGGCGGATACTAATAAATAAGATATTTCAAGAACTTATTATTACATTTGTACTTTTTATAAACATCTAATTTTAGTTGCTTCTGATTATGATATATTTTTATAACTAAGTATTTTATTTTGTAATGATTCTTTTAAATTGGAACAATAAATCTTAATTATCATTTAAGGTAAATTGCATTAAATTTAATCTTAATTACAATATTGTATGTATTATTAGCTATAATTTAATTTTGTGTAATTAAAAATTTAAATTATACATTCATAAAACAAGAAAAATGTTGTATTGAATAACAAAAATTTTATTTTATGTATGTCCAGTTATTCCTGTAATATGATTTGAAAAAGAAAATACTTAACTTCTAATTATTTAGTTGAAAACCTTTAGTATATATTATTTAAGGCCCTCATAAATAATAATATAAATTTTAACTACAACAAATTATAAGAAATGCTAGAATTTGCAATTTTCGCACGAAGGAAATAACGAGTTTCATTTAATTATTGCAACTCAATTTTAGCTAAATGAGTTTGTCTTTTGTAAAATTAACAAACTATGAAGTGTAATTATTGTGTAGTTGTGATTTGTTTTTTAAATGGTTCTATTAATGGAAGTAGATTAAAATAAATATCAGTTGATTAAATAAATTCCATTTTATTTAATAAAGTTTAAAAAATACCTTGTACAGTACAAAATTTAATATATTAAACCTTATAAAAATTGACAAATCACATTTTTTATCAATTAAATTATTTTTTACGTTTCTTAATAAATACGTAAAATATTTATATTTATAAAGAGTAAAAAATACACTAATTTTTATAATATAATTTTCTTAGTAGTCTATTTTGCTTGACACATTAATGTTTCCATGCAAAAAATATGAAGTAATCATGTTACACTAATGTATTAGCACAAAATAATGTAATTATATATATATATATATATCTGTTCACATTATATAATCAAAATTTACAATATTATTATATATCGTATCAATGTCTTTTTAACGGTAATTCCGCTTGATTCATTTTTTAATAGCGTAGAAGGATTAAAAATATTAACCAATATGATACATTAAATATGTGCAATTTAATTAATGTTACGATAATTTAATTTATTTATACATTTATTTACATACATTTGTTCGAGATTTTTAAAAATAGAACAATTCTTCACTCAAAGTCTTATTGCCTTACTTGCACTATTACGAAATGTTCATATATAAAATAATATATTTGCACTTAGACTGTAATACAATTACATATAACACAAGTCTCTATCTCAAATAGATAAACTTATTGATTTAGAAAGCCTCTTCTGAATCATACTGTTTCATGACTTTCTGAATCCATCGTACATAATTGGGAATGCGAGCATATATGCCAAATTTTCCGCGTTTTCCACAGCCTTCACCAAAACTAGTGATTCCAAAAATTGTCCACGGATGATCTAGTCGTCGTGGATCTCGACAAAGCAATGGGCCACCACTATCTCCTGCACAAGAATCCGTGCGACCTCGGGGATAACCAGCACAAAACATATTTTCGGTAATTCGATAATCTACATAAACTTCTCGACATGTCTCTGTAGATACAATTGGTACCTAAAAAGGATTAATATATTTGAAATATCGTAAATTAATACTATAATTCTTATTATCATAAAAATTCTATTCATCTAATGCATAAAAAAGTTAACCGTTTGATGATCGAACGTCGCGAAATGTATACAGAATTATATGTAAACAAGATCAAGCGCTCATCAAACGGTTAAATCAATAAAATAAAATTGATACATAATTAATAAGGTTTATCAATTAAAAAAATAAAAACAAACAAGTGAAATATATATATATTAAAAGTATTACATACACGAGCCTCATGAAGTACATCTGTTCCAAAATCATCAGTAGCCTGACTTGTCTTGCCCCATCCAATAATAGTACAGAGTTGATTACTTGGCAATCCTTGCTTTGGTGCAGGTAAACAAGCTATTCCTCTTGAAACTGCTGGAGTCAAAGATACCGGTAAACGTAACAATGCCACATCATTATCAACGGTGTCAGCATTGTAATGTGGGTGCACTGTTACTGAATCCACTCTTAAGTCTAATTCTGGACCTTCTTTCTTAGTAAGATCATGCTCTCCAATTCTTACATATAGACGTTTTCTGATGCAATGAGCAGCAGTCAAAACCCATCTTGGAGAAAGCAATGTTCCACCACAAAACGCCTCCTTAAAAATGGAATTATGTAAAATTGTAATCAGTTTATCATAAAATTTCAGCATCTAGTCATTTACAAACTCTTGAAGTAAAATTCATAATTCTTACAAATAAAAGAATGTGAAAAAACGAATTTTAAATACAAACATATCAAAAATATAATAATAGATAATGTAGGCAGAATATATAAAAGTTGTAATATATATGTATTATATGTACATATGAAATCAAAAGTTCATAATGAAAAAACTTGATTATCGCAATAGAAAAAAGTAGTTATATTTGAAACAATTTTTTATGATTGATTATGAATTGAATTAAGAATGTATAAAAATATTATTTAGCCATATAAATATATAGGGACATACTTGATTTAAATAAATTAGAGTAAATAATTTAATTTGATTTAAATATAATTATTTTAAGTTTATAAATGAAAAAGAAATGTTTTTAATAAAATTGTATTGTCAAACTTGTTTTGAGCAATATTTCTTATTAAATGTTGCCCTGTAATTAAAACGAAGTATAAATTCGAAATATTAATTAATTTAATTATCATTAAAAACAGATATTGTAGAACCAGTTTAAAAAACAACATAATAACTTAGCGATTAATACAATTTTTATCGTTTTAATTAATAATTAATAAATGACACAGATAAAATAATTTTACTTACTCCAAATCTGTTGAGTATTGCCACTTGCCAAGGCCAACTTCCTCGAGATGTCGGCCTTCCACCAATAATTCTAGTAAAATATGACAATTTCGAATTTTTGCTAACTCCATTATTAATCGTCCCACACTTCCATATCTCTGTGTCTTTCGAAGTTCCAAAATTATCAATAGCACTTGGATTTAATTCGAACTCTTCCAGAATTAATTCTGTAAAAGTATTCATATTCCAGAATATTGTAAAATGTTGTAAATATGTAAAATTCCAAATCTCATTATTACATATTTACGCGAAAGAAAAATAACTTTTTAAATTTTAATTATCAAAAACTGTCCACATTTAATGATTATAGTATTATGTTTTTTAGCATAAATACTATTCAAATATAAAATTTAAGATTATTTTATTAAATATTAAGAAAGTTATAACAATGTGAAATTTGAGGTGGGTTGACGTTTTCCCACCAGTTACGGTAGAAGCTTTACTTTTGACATCTGACTTCAAACAATTTCAAACGTCAACATTCAGGTCATCTAAAAGTCGGATTATATAGATTTTACATCGTAATATCTTGAAAGTAAGCATTGTAATCAATAAATCGAACCTTTATTTTATACAAAATATCATTTTGAAACACTTTTATATATATTTTTTTATTATTTATAAGCATAACTTGGTTACCGAATAATACGAATTCGTTTCTTATTAATTATATTTGAACATATTAGACTAAATATGTTTAGATAATATAATAAACAGTAGTTAAGCTTTGTCATTCAGTAAATTTTTTTATTTAGATTTGTTCAGATTAGATGTTATTGTCATTTAAAGTCAAATTTTTGTTAACTTAAATAATGCACATAAACCGGTGGGATATACGTTATCCTACCTGTTTTTTATAGGAAATATTAATATGTTTTAATACAAATTTGCCAAAATGATTATAATAATAAATGCAATTATTTCGCGAATTTTCAAGAATATTAAATGCATTTAAGATGTCTGCGCCCAAAAGGGTTAAATTGCAATTTACTTTTACTAAGATGTTTGGCAATATTTTCTTGATTGACTTTGTTTTTTAACTATACATTTTTCTAAAAAAAGTAAATTAGTCAATATAATAATTATAGAAAACACAGATTTTGTACAATTGACAACAAATAATTAATTTATTCAAAATTAATTTCTTAAAGAAGTAATATAAAAAACAAAATCGATCAATTCTTTTATTGTTTTATTATAACATTTAAAAAAATTGTTTATTATATGATTAATCTGATTCTGAAATAGAAATAATATTTAAATCGAAAAATTTAACGAATTCTTACACTTTTTTAAAGTAGAGTAATATAAATTGTTACTTATTCTTGCGCAACTAATAATAAATAATTGGATAGATAGTATCATCTCATAGATCTCATAAGTCTAACTACTTTAAGCAGCAATTGCAACCATGCTAAGTATACATTTTTGTTTAATGTTCTGATTTATTTATAAGATATATTATGTAACCGTTTCTAAATTATGAGTTTGTTTCAATGTACTATGATTGTTTAGCCTGATTTCCTTTATTTGTTCCTCTGTATGTATTATAACACAATCAAAAGAGTAATACCAGGTTTATATTAATATACACATACATTTTATATTTATTATTATTTCTTTATATAATTTATATTTATTATTACTATATTATTTTATTTATAAACAAAATAAGTTAAATAAATAAATCTTTATTTGTTAGTTTATATTTTTAATAGCGAACTTCAAGTACAGAAGTTGGTCAAATTAACACTTAGCTAACGGCAAAATGTTAACGTAATATAAGCTAACTATGTTACGTAGACATGTAAAATAAAAAATTTTATGTAGTTACTTCTGTCAAGTATTACTTTAATTAATGCTTTCAGTTCATGTACTCGTATACATCTTGCCAAACTTAGAACTTTTTTAAATAAACAGTAGACTGCACTTTAACGTTTCAACTATTTCTTAGTCTTCATCAGAGCTAAAACATAAACATTTAACATTAATTAAATTTGTCATTTTTCATAAAAAATTTAATAAATTAATAGGTATTATAAACATGATTGTCTCGATGTATATTGTTTGTAACTTACATTTCTTGGTGAATGTATGTGTTTTTTCTTTTTGTTATATATATTAGATGTTATATTTTATTTAAATTAAATTCACGTTCACGTTGGTGAAATTTTCAATCTACTTATTTTCGTATGCATATATATACACTCATGGAATGTATACATACATATACATATATATCAGTACAATAGTTTGTAATAACTATTGCACTGATACAAATACAAAGTAACAACTGTTAGTTTGTATTGCAATATTCCGTTATAACTTGAACTAATTTTGACAGTATTTTCAAAATTATATTATCTTTATTCAAGATGTATTATTGAATGACTTGGATAATTTTTAATATGTTAGGATATAACTGTTGTCATTTTGTATTGATATGTTATGTTTATGACTTTTAATTCTAGTTTTAATTTGTCGTTTTGTTTTCCCAATATATGATTTTCCGCAGTTAAGTTATAATTCGTATAATTAATTTAAATAAAATATAATATCTAATATATATAACAAAAAGAAATAACATATACATTCACCAAGAAATGTAAGTTACAAACAATTTAAAATGAAATAATCGTGTTTATGCTACTAATTAATTGATTAAATTGTTCACAGAGAGAAATAAATATTATGATTTTACTTTTTGACATAAGTAAATGAAAAAAAGGTTATATTGCTATTTAGATTCTTAAAATATATTAATGTAAAAAGGTGTCAATACTGCTGTGTCAGTGAAATTAACTAATTCATTTAAGTTAAACATTTCATTTAAAAATACTATTGTACTTTTTAAATTTAACCAGTTTAAAGTTTGATTTTAACTTGATGGTAGTAAGAAATACCAATAAAAAAGTGTACACGCCAAATTAATATTTAATGTTTTGATATGGTTGAATTAACCAATTGAAAAAGTTGTCCATATTTTAACCTCTGAAAATAGTAATCTTTACTGTATTTTTGTTTGTACGTATCATTTGTTTAACTGTGTGCAATGTTCCTCGAATTCTTACATGCAACCAAAATCGCAAGTACCGTACCAAAGTCTAAGATATTCCGTCAGAAGGTCTTGTCTAATCGAACTTGTCCTTTTGATACAGATGCGACGTAACCATTACACTAGTGTAAGCATAGGCAAATAGATCAATAATCTAGAAAACGAAAGTAACCAAATTCGGTTACAAACTATACTTTATGTTACGCCGTTATTTCTGAGTCAATATTATATTGAAAAATAAGAAAAAAACACGAATGTAAGGATCAAATTTTTCTGAAAAGAATAAACCGACCGAACTTTATTAGAACTGAAATCGAACAGGGCTAGAACTGAGATAGAACTGAAACGATTTGCCATAGTTATACGAGTTTATATATTTTTAACTCCCATAAATTTGGTCCCTTCCAAGATTTGATAATTAGATACAACAATGGATTTTGAGAGCAAAGACGTCTTCTGTAATTACCTTTTTCTCGGTAGCGCGCTTCTAAGATGACCTTGCGTCGAGCGCGTAGAGACATAATCGCCCGATTTACATTAGATGTTCTTAGTTTTTCGGCTGTTTCAATATTCAAATCAGTTTTTTGTTATGGCATGAAATGTCAAATTTTATTTTCGTCAATCTCTATTGCTTTGTTTTCCAGAATTTGATGGAAATATTATGTCTAAGATTTTGTTTGTCTGAATTTGAATAAATAATAGATATTTTTTGACTTTTCTTTCTGATATAATCAGACGTTTTAATTGAAGAGCATTTTGAATTTTTCTTTTCTGTTTTAAAGTATATAAATTTTTACATCTATTTAAAATAATTTAATATATATAATAA
>JABFPJ010002355.1:0-19997 GCA_022817425.1 Gryon sp. ZL-2020
GAATAAATTCTGTCAAAAACTGGAAAATTTACTTTCTGAACACAAATTTTTATTGCCTTTTTCAAGAATTTTTGTGCATGAAAGGAAAATTTTTACTGTTTTTAACAGGAACTTTCATGTTAATGAGAATTCTGTGGTCAAGTTACTGTTTAAACAGTAATTTATTGTAAGTTATTTTTCTTAGTGTACAGAAAAATGTTGTGTCTTCAACTTCTATGAATAAAATTCATCTTCCAATAGTATTTAAGGTTTAAAATATAGAAAACCGATGATATTGTAATTATGAATGAATTTAATCAAACAAGTTGATTCATAAATTTCATCACGACGATTCGTCTAATAAAAATCATAATTCTTCTAAATTAGATTTGCTATAATTTATCCAATTATGGCGTTGTAACAGGATGATCTGATTGACGACCAAATATAGTGTAAATGGCGTAACAAATCGCGTTTGATTATATTTTTGATCTCGATGTCGTGTGACACTTTTGCCGATGTCATTAAGGTTGACAGTCAATATTAATTCACAAATTCAATTACGAAAAATAGTTCGCCGCTGAGTGTCGCTTGACATTTAACTCTCCGCGCGCGATGATACAACTTTTGTCGACTGTATGCTGAGTAACCTTATTGCTCGCAGAAAAGGAAAACAAGTTTAATTGTTTCACGACCTTTTAATCGATTAATTGATTCAAGCTTATTTGTACACTGCGAATCATCTGAGCGTCGCACTGATAAAACATGTTTTTCATTTGATGACACACATTTTTTTTTGTTTCATAGTTTTAGCATGGAAAATAACTTTTTTTAAGTAAGACTTAATTATTTGTACAGTTTATATTTTTGGAAATCCGAATTGGTATATAAAAAGAGGATTGCATGGTAGTTTTAGAAAAATTGCAATTTCCTCAATATTTATGTTTATATCCATGAGGATGTTCATGATGACATCCATTGCGACATCCATAATGACATCCATGGTGACATCCGCAGCGACATCCGTGGTTAACATCCATAATGATATCCATAACGAAATTGATTGTAACATCCATGAAGATATCCATAGCGACATCCATAATCACGTCTATAGTGATCTTTCAGTTAGTACATCATCAGTGATATCCTAATAGCAACCTATTTTATGATAAATCTTGCAAACATCTGTATAATATCGAGCTTTTGCAAAAATTCAATTTCGATTGAAAATCAATTTGAACTTGAGTGATATCGTAAAGCAATGAAATTATCCGACTCATCGATCGTCATTGTTTAACCTGCAACTGCTCATTGGTGCAAGATTATTGGGAAGCAGTTTAAATGTTGGTTCACACCGCCCTTGACGTGGACTTTTCTTATGCTTGGGCTTCTCTCCCTCATTTAACATACACACACATATATACACAAATACACACATGTGGAAAGGCAAACGCGCACAAAATGAAAGCTGCTGCAAAAATTCCTGCGCGATTTTCAAACGAATCGATTAGACTGGAAATAAAACGTCGACGATTCGGACATTCCACGAGATGTGTTAGTCGGGTTTTGCCTGGTGCCGGGGCCATTCGAAGTTGCTCAAGCAGGCCAATTCATGTGGAGCAAAGTCAGCAGGAAGTCCCGACCGCGCAACAAGTGGCCCCCAGGGCCAAAGGTCCCTATTACTTCGAGCAAATCGTTCGTCCAATTCGAGTCGCGCGAAATACCGAATTTCATTTCCCCCAACTCTCTTCTTCTCCTCCGTCTTCTTTACTTGCATTCTTCCTTTATTCTTAAATCAATTTTACGCTCTTTTTATACATCGTTGTTATAATTATTGTTTTTGGGCCCTGTATAGGCTTGCCCGTGCAACTCCCAAGGATATTTAAGGGTTCTGTAAAGGTTAAAAAGCGTCGTTTTTAGGAATGTTACGCCTATTAACTCCCTATAAAGATTATAACCTAAGTAGGTCCTACATATACCTACATATATTTTATTTAAAATTTAAATTAACAGGCCATAACAAGGCCATAACGAGGCCATAACTAGGACATAACCAGGCTACAGCAACCCTAGTAATAAATAAATTGGCTATCTATTTTTTCGTAATGTTGAATTATCTAATAAAAAAAGAAGTTGAAAAAAATGATTTTGAAAAGTCGCGAGCAATTTTTAGTCTGTCAAAAGTCATAAGCGCAGAATATTTATATATATACATGGACGCGCGGCAGGGACGCGCCAAAAGTGATTAGTTACAGCGTCTCGCATTCAGTTTAACGTCTCTCTTTTGTAACTTGTATCAATTCGTATGCTAATGGCGCGCATTTTGTCTACTTTGTCACGCTCTTGTGGCACGCACGGGCGTGCGAAAAATGTATACTTTCGTTTCAACATATTTCGTAACCTTCAACAGTCAAACCACTCGAACCGAGAGAGCTTGTTGTGATTCGTTTATAAAACATCCGAAAACACCTGTCAAACTCTGTCAATCGTCCGGTTATTGACTGCAAAAATGTAGTATAGAAATTAAAAAACAAAGTTTCTATTTTAGCGGGCGAAAAGTACGACTTTTCAAAGTATTCGAAAAAAAGTAAGAATCTCAGCAAAATTATAGTGTTTGAGAATAAAAATATAGACAGAAGTTTTGTTAGTTTCGTTGATCAACTTTTCTGTGTATAAACACTTACACTTATCAATATTTATGTTTTTATTTCTGCTGCATATGTTTTGTTTACATTATGCTGACTTTGCTTTGTTTTCATTTTCTGTTTCCATACAAACACTCATGTTAAAATTGTTTATTCACAAGTTTATTGTTTCTTATTTCGATTTGTTTATAAAGACTTACATTTATCAATATTTATGTTTTTATTTCTGCTATATTTATGTTTTGTTTATGTATATTAAGTCTGTTTTCTCTCTATTTTCTGTTTATATACAAGCATTCATGTTTACAATTTTTGCTTTACAATTTCATTAACTTTTGTAAATGTTGTTTATTTGTCTTTTCCACATATGTTTAGCATATCTTTTATATTTCATTTATATAGAAATCTTTATTTTTGTACAATATCAATTTCGGATAACCCAATTTTTTGATTAATTTATCAAAACTACATTCTATACGATTAACAATAATACAGTGCCCAACTTTCAGATCATTTATCTGACGTCAACAATCTGATTCTTCTTTTATTTCAAGTTGTTATTCAACTCGCTTTCTTTTTTCTTAATAATATGTTTTTTTATTTCATTTTCCTATTACTTTTTAAATTAACAAAAAAATATTCTCGATTTCAATTTCATTTTCAAAGTGCAACATATTTACGAAATGTTGTTATTTTATGTGCATCATAACGGAGTTTTGATTTCAACGTGGCGTCTGTTAGCACACGCCACAAACGAATAAATGAATATATCCGCTTTTTAATCCCAATGTAGAGGTTAAATTTTCACTCGAGGGAGAGACGAGATAACGCGGGGGCCACGCGACAGGAAGACGCACAATTGCGAAAACCAAGAAAAAAAAAGAAAGTCAAACTTAAAAAATGCAACGAAAGAACAAAATGAATCCCTCGTCGTTTTGTATGTCATTTGTCTTGTGCGTCTGCGCACTGATAGTGTAATGGCGAGAACAGCGATTAATCAATTAGTCGGACGTGACCTCTTCTAAATTGAGCGCTCTAATTGCCAATTGCTCTAAGTTACTTTACTCAAAATCTTTTTTTTTTTTTTTTTTTGCAAAATAATTTTTTTTTAATTTAACTTAATTTACTTTTGAAAAGACCCCGCCAAAGTGTGTCTGAGTTGTACACACGCGCGCACGCTCCAATCGAGGTACAACATTATAATCCAACCTGACCGGGGGTTTATTTTATGACGCGTAATCCCCCGTGTCGAGGTGTGAACGGCTTGTCGTTACTCTTTTGTTGACACCGCGGGGCGTCCCGGACTCGTCCTCAAGTCGCCGCTAATTCCTACGCTGAATTACTTTTTTTCAAAGCACCCAACATCTCTTCTTTTCACTCGCAAATCTCCAACATCCGCGCGCTCTCGTCTTCTCCTTTTTTTCAAACGCCATTTCACATTAAATCAAACTTACAACCCATGACTTGAGGATAAACTTTCGCTCAAATTAATTGTTCCATCTTCTAAAAATATTTATCATCTGCTGTGTGTAATGTTATTATACGATCAAAAACGAGGAACAAAATATCTTTTTAAAAAGTCCCATCAAATTAAATAATAGATGTAAAACAACATTTTTGCAAATCTTCGTAATTTTGCAAAATATATTTATATCTTCTTTTTCTCGAAAAATCTTCATTTAATTTTGTTTCTTTTTCTTTTTTTTCTGCAGTTCATTTTTGGAGTGCATGTATGTATATGTATTTGTGGTTGCATGCGAAAGAAAAAAATCTTCGTCAATTTTCGCAACGGAGAAGTCGTAAGTCCACTCAGGACAATTAAGTCTGGCCAACTTGCGACATCCCGATTACAGTAAGAATCGCATTTGTTGGCAGTGTCTCGCGCGTTGTGCTTTGTTTGTACGCAGAAACACGACGAGGGGCGCCCACTCACAATTGCGCAGGAAACGCACCGAGACACACACCAACAACGACAAAAGTCGCGCAAACTCACGCAATACACAAAATCTACTTAACCAACTACTTAAATCAACATTTACATATATATATATATATATACTTATATACATATATATCTGTTTATCTTTTTTCGGGTTAATATTCGGGTAAGATTATAGCACGCGTTACGTACAATTTGTAAGCGCCGAACATTTATATATCGCGAAGAAGAGGAACAAGTGGTTCTCATTAAAGCATTAAAATACAGACATTCGTGACCCACGCTTATAATATCATTTCGTGGCCCCACGTAACAAATCTTGTCGCATTAACACGAACGAATTCATTCGCTCGTTTTGTTTTTAATGCGCATTTATTTACACGCTTATATCACTTTTTTTAGTATTAATTTGTTATATTGAAGTGTTACTTTGAGGTTAGAAACCTGTTGCTTTGATTAGAAAATGCTTTGCTTACAAAATGTGTTTACAAACATTTCATCTAAATATCGTTTGTATTTGTAAACATCTATTTTTCATTCCTTTTATTTTATTATAAACATTTTATCTAAATATCGTTTGTATTTGTAAACATCTATTTTTCATTCTATTTATTTTTCATACATTGATTGTATATACATTGTTTACAAACATTTGTGTTTGTAAACAAACTTTTGTTTAGAAAGAATAGTGTGTTTATAAATAGTTTTGTTTATAAACCCTTACATGTTTACATTCTAGTTTATATTAAAGAATGTTGACAATGCGTTTTTATTTACAAACAATTATATTTACGAAATTGTTCTTTGTTCATTGTTTTTTTTTCTTTCTTTCTTTCTTTCTTTTATTTGAAATTAGAAAATCCTTGTTTACTAGATACTTTTTTATCTATATAAATACAAAACTACGTGACTTGAGACTATAAATTTATTTATACATAAATCTTAATTCCACGTGCGTTTTTGCTCGCATCCATCACTGCACAATTTCTCGCACAAAACTTTGTAAATTAACTCTCGATAATACAAAACATAAGACATAATAATTTATTCCGCATAGATTAACGTCAAATATTTCGTCAAAAACTGTGACCAAAAAATTGCTGTAAAAACAGCATTAAAACAGTTAATTCTTATACATTTTTCGATAAATGAGCATTTTTTTCCTTTTTGCTGCTTCACTCCATGTGTCCATAAATATGCGTAAGTAAATAAGTTAAAAAAAAAGATAATCATAGCAGAAGAAAAATGACGAATAATTAGCAGCCTAGTCATTCGGCGTTTCAGCAATCAGCTCAATCATCGCTGTCAATTTAACTTAATTTACAGTTTTGCCATCCAAAAGACGATAAACAAAAGAGCAAAATTTATTTACTAAAATAACGCTTCTTCCGATCACTTTTTATCATTTCAACTAATTAATCGCTCTTTTTTACTACAATCACTCAATCAACTTTTGATGTTTAATAATATTTATTTTTGCATTGCACTACAAATAATCTTGCATAATTCTATTCTAGTGAAATTTCACGATATTTAAATTCACCGTTGCATATTCAAAATCCAAGCAAAAAGTGGGAGTAATCCTAAATACCAAAAATAATCCGAAAACAAAATTAACATATTTCTTATGTTGAAAAAACAAAAATGCCTCGGATCTTTTCGAGCCGAGTATCATACAGCTGTCCGTCTTTTTGCTTTTATCTCTTTCGTTCTCTCTTTTTCTCATTCTCTCTCGATGTTTTGATCCCGTGACGTGGCCGATGCCGCGGTCCTCGTCTTCGTTCGACCTGTCAGCGTCTAATTCGTGATTGCCATGGTGCGCACAGACAAAGTCATTGCTAAGGAATATTGCATGCAACGCCGCACGCAGCATGCAGGGGCCATATATATATGTATGTATGAACATATATATATATATATGTATATGTATATATATATATATATATAAAGTACACTCGAAAAGCGTTTGGCTCGCAAATCGCGCACCAAGTAATACATCGAAACGAAATGTAAAGTCACCCTTCGTTGACGCGGGTACCGTGACTAATCGATGAACACGCAGCCGGTCTTGTGCTCCGATCGAACCAAATTCACAATCATTTTCTTACTTGTTTATGTGTGTTTGTATATGTTATATCTTCATTTATGACAAACATCAAGTTTTACCATAATTCATATTTATCGCACTGTAAAAAAGGGATTCTCCGATTGATTTCATCGTCTCAAATTCAAGTTTTTTCTCATTGCGTAGAATAAACTTGAATTTTCATTTTGTTCTTTTCGTTTTTGTTTATTTTTTTGTTTGTTTTTTTTGTTTTTTTTTCTTTTTAAATCGGAAATGAAAATTTCAAAATGTTTTGGAAATTGTCAACATCTTTTTTTGGATTTATTGTCATAGCCTTATATATAGTTGTTTACCAGGTCACGTGACATATATACACATACACAGATGGGGTGGGTTTATAAGCGCATCGTGACGATGTATTTCAGGGGAAAATAATAAAGAGCTCATGGTGAAACGAGACTTGGCCTGTATAAGTGCGGTGGACCGTAAGAGGTTAGGGTTTCCCATGACGACTTTAATTTTAGCCATTGTTCGATTACACTGTTGACCATTTGCTTCCAGACATTATCTCTCCTCGTGCCTCTTTATGACTCGTGTTCAACGTTTCGTTTCCTGATTATCTCCCTCTTCATGCCAATGGTCTTTCTTAATTACGTCGTTTTAACAAATACTTTTCTTTAACATACTTCTTCACTTCGTTTTAACAAATTAATATAATTACTGCCGAAAATCATTTTTAAAATATTCAAAACAGCTTGAATTATAACATTTAAGAATTGTGGTATTAGAATTTAATTAAATATTTTTTCTACAAAATTGCACAAATAAAATCTATTCTACATAGAAGGGTCACAGGAAGGTCATAAAAGCGTTACTCGGATAACACTATTATTAAGTCGGAGATTCAACTAATATTCAACGAATAAAATTCGAAAAATGATGAATATTGAAAATTGTAATAAAAAAGTCAATTCAGTTGGAAAAGTCGAATGAATGAAATTTGAATACGAATAGAAGCCTAATCATGAGGAATAAAAAAACCAAATAAATTTGTCAACTACGATAACACTTTCCGAGAATAACAAAAAAAGAGACTAATTTCAGGCTATTTAACGGTGAACAATATTTGTTTAATTCGCGTTGTTTCGTATCAACAAACATTTCGTACGCCTACTGCTTCTACAAAAAAGTCAATGTTTTATGTAAAAATTATTCAAACACAACGAACGCAAACGTGGACACAAGTGTTCGACAATTGAAATGAAGTGTAATGTAATTTGAAACACTTGTCAATAACAATGCTTGCCAGCGATAGAAAATGAGAGGCAAGAAAAGTGAATAAAATACAAATTATGAATAATTTTGATTCATTGACGCCACGGCATCGTGTTTCAATTGATCGTCAAATAATCATTGATACCATAAATATTGTTTCTTCATACAAATGGACGTGAATTATTTTGAACTTTATCTGCAACGATCATTCAATAGGTCTGTTTAAATAGGCTACTGGTGTTCCTGCTTTCATGACAAGTGCTTCTTTATTTTATTTGATAAGTTCAGGTTTTCGAGTTATCGATATAATTTGAACTAAAAACACATTTTAGTTATTTCATTTAATATCATATTTTGTTTAATATTGATGCTTCTGGATTTTGAAATCCATATTATTTGCAGAAGCATGTTCATAATTATATTCAATTTATATTTATATTTTGAAATGTGTAACATTGCATGATTTTACAAAATAGTTTATTATTATTCATATATCTAATAAGTACAGATGGCGATAGAACGTCCTTAAAGCAATTCCAGGATAAGAAGATTGGCATCCGGCGTGCGCCGCGAGGTTAAGTGGACGACCTCGTATCCTGGGTCTGGCTTGGCCCTGTCGTCTTCATTGGTCAAACTCGGGTTAAACGCTTGACTCTTTGACTCGCGACCGCGACCAGCTGCCCCCTAGACCACTTGAAGCCATTATTCTTGCGTACACCGAGCGAGAGAGATCTCCTTTACGTCAATTCCAAGCATTCGCACGACCAAACCGCATTCATTCACTTTTGCACCCATTCATGCATCCACTCATTCATTCCTCCTTAATTCCATCGTCAAGCGCACAATTAAGGCAGATTCGTCAAGCTTCACCAATCATCTCTAATCTTTTGTCTTAATGTATTGGTGTCCGACGTCTATTTCACATGTAACCAATCTTATACAGACTAAATAAAAGTCTAATCGAAATTACTATACCTTTTATGAATATGGTATAGTAAACATTTTTATGCTATATTATAGTTTGTATTAAATCACATCATAAAGAGACACTGTAGTGTCTTTGGTCAAGTACAAAAAATCGATCGTTTTTTGTGCGTTTTAGATATTTCACATCTATTTTCATAAATACGACTATTTTAAAAACAAGAAACTGTTTTTCAGGTAATTTTTTCATTTTGACAAGGACATCCGTATTTTGTTAGAAAGATGATAATTTTTGTATTATTATTTTTCTTAGTGTACTTTGATGTGTTACTTCAGTTAGTTACATGACTTAGCTATTTATGTATATGTGATATTGAAATATCACAAAATTCAAAGCAACTCAGAGTAGTCATAATAGAATATATCTACTAGATGTCTACTACGTAGACAATCTACTTTATCTTCATCCATTTGTACAAAATGTCTATAATCAAGCAAAATTTTTCGCATACTTATTGACGAAATATTATTCAATTGTCGGTGTTCCGTCGATTTTGTAACAAATGTCTGTCTCGTCTGGCATATAATTTCATACTCCGATTGATCATTTTGATAATTCCTATTATTACAAAATGTATTGTCAATTTAAGGCACTTTAACTTTTCTGTCACGTGCAACAATGTTAACAGATGCCAATTCAGCGATGACAAAGAAGTCGTTGAGTTTTGCTCAACTACTACAAAATACAATCCTTTTTACATATTGTCATCGTTTGCCTACTCGTCGCAGTGACTAAGATTTTTTACTTTGCTTTAACTTCTTTTTCTTTTCTTCTTCTTTTATTACATTATTCCTTTTCGTCATTCAATAGCATCATCGTCGAGTTCGATTTGCAGAGCAGAATCGAGATAACGATGATGCACGACAGTTGCGCTAATTGTGTCAAGGCGAGGTTATGACTCTCTTACGTTTCAGGCTTTTTCAGCTCGTTGAAATAGCGGAAGCGCGACCCGGCTGTACACAGCTTTTAATTTAAACGTTTCATCTCACCGACTTACGCGGGTTTTCAAATGAATCCACGCTCAACGATAAAGTCATTAGTTTCAATCAAAAGTGTTCCAACGCGCAATGGAGAAAAATAGTTCCAACGAGTAAAATTCTTCGTTTTACGACTTTAGGCGCTTGTGAGAAAAAGTGCGCATTTGATGGCCTTCATGGAATTTGAGAGACATTTTTGACGAAACATTAAGATAATAGTTTATTGTTCCAAATTAAAGGCATTGCAATGCAAAAGTAAAAAAAAAAGCAAAATATTCATTTATTTTGAGTAATAAAGTAAATAATACATATATGGTCTATATATGGTTCATATATGTTGAATATATAATGAATATGTTTTGTTGATATATGTTTTATATATGGACAATATATGATCCTTTTTCTAATGAATGTTTAAATGTGCGCCCCTTAATATTAAATGAATAAAATGGCGGCGTACAAGCAGTGCTGGATAATTTAAATTCTCAACAACTTGGCACTCGAAAGCAGAACAAACGTTCTTTCGTATATACGTGTAATCTCTGTTTGCGTTACAAACTTTTGTGCTCATCCGAATGAAGTGCGTATTAGCACGTGATCGAAACGGCGCGCGACGGATTCTCGACCGACCCCATTTCGTGCTCTTGGACGTTTTCTTTTTTCGCTCTGATTTTATTTTTTCTTTTTTTTTCCGTCCTTTCATTTGTCGCAGAAACGCGTACACCCAATGTGTAAACCCGATGCCCATTTGAGCGGCTCACGTGACCCCTCGGGTTAAAACAAATAGCGACGAAACTTTTGCTGAGGGAGCAAAAGAAATATAAATAGGTAAGAAATGACGAACAAGGGCCGATATACAAGTAAGAGTGAGAGAAATGGATTTAATGAAGGGACAAATAGAAAAAAAAGAGAGAGAAAGAGAAATTTGTCGAGTGCTCACAAGCGTCCACTTGAAGGCCCGCACAGCTGCGCACCTCGCGGATTTTGCGCGCAGCAATTATATTTGTCATCGCGATTGCCCATTGGTGACTTAATCGCTTGATCTCGAAATTACAAAGACTGCGCTTTTGATGGTACTTACAGGCTCGATTTTAGTTCGACACTAGAGCGCAAATCTCGGTATCGTATTGAAAATAATAATATTCATATACAAAAACGAAGGGTTTGATTGTAGATTAAATTTGTTTAACGTACTGATTGGAAAATATTGTGAACGCGCCTTTGTTTTAAGATTTGAGATTTCGGCAGCTGCGATTTCAAGTGGACAAAATAATGTTCAATTTCTTTTATTGGCTATCGTTTTTTTAGTATCAGACATTTTTTCGTCAAAAGTCGTTGTAAAGAAATTCAACGTCTGATTTTTTGCGCCAAAATTGGTACAAGTCTATTTTACGTTTGAATTTCCCGCCAAAAATGTAATCAATGTATGCAAAATTGAACAATAAATGTTGTCTTGAAACTGGCGAAAGAATAAAAAAATGCGTCGATTGTTCAAGTGGGTGGCACGCGACTGATGTCGTAATTTTAATATAAACGGTTAAGCGAGCGGGTAATACGAGACACACCGGAAAGGACATCAACCGACGAGTGTCACTTCGTCATTCCGTCACTGCACACGCATGGATAACATTTAAAACTCTCCCGCTAAACGCGTGCTCTTTCTCTTTTCTCATCGTTCGTTCGCAAATTCCCCCCATGCAAGTAAATTATACGATTATACACACTTGCAGCAGTTCGCTGAACGAGTTATCTTATCTCGTTGAAAAACCTTTTGTCGGGTTTTCAGTCACAATTAACAAAGAAAAACTACAAAAATTAACAAATTGCGGGAATTTTAATTTATATAAAATTATAAGTTTTTGAATTTCCCGCCATAAATTCTATTTCAAATTCATTTTGTTCTTTCATGTTCTGCGGGAAATAAAGAAAATTAAATTGACTAATTTTTTAATGTAAAAATAAATATTTTTTTAATCTAAAAGTATATATAAATTGATATTCTTCTCCCCACCAATTAGAGTATTAAAATAAAAAGCAATTGTAATGGAAATATTTTTTTGACCCAAATGTGTAACTGGATAATAGAGACGAATGACATGTTGGTAAAACTTTGAATTGGTCGAAGATGGTCGTGAGGACGCTAATGCATTTAAAATGAAAATCATGAACGCGGGAGAGGGCACGTGACTGAAATGTACTGTAATTTCCAGTGGGAGTCGTCATCCGCGCATCTACGTGGCTCACTCGTTCTCATCGAAACAAATCAAGTGATTAAGCAGGAAGTATATAAGCCCGAGGGGTGTCCATTTGCGAGAGCAAATTTTTGATCGAGTCGCTGGCCGTATTTAAATGCCACCTCTTAAGCGCAATAAACGATATTGAAACGTGTGGGGTTAAACATTATATGTGTCATTTTGAATTCGTCCTTAATTTATAATAATAACAAAATTGCATTACTTTCTTTACTTTTTCCCATTATTTAGTTATGTATACTTACTTATTCGTACTTCTTTTTAGGTTATGTTTCTATTATATATGTATAAAATATATATCTAATTCATACGAATATGCTTTGAAAAAAATATATTTTTAAAAACAAAATGAATTAAACATAAACTAATTATATTATTATTATACAATAGTTATTAATAACTTTAAAAGCGCAGTGAATTTATAAAAAAATATATATTTTAATTTATAGTACTTTGAATTTAACTAATTTTATTTTTTAAAATATACATTTCCCAAAGCATCTTGTTTTTTCAAAAAAATTTCCTTAGTTTCGAAACATGATAAAAAAATCTAACCATTAATTCTTTAAAAATTATTACTTAAATTTTTCAATTACACCAATATTTAAAATCTTCTTTCTGGAGCCACTATATAAACTAACACACACTGAAACTTTAATACTTCTTCCATATTCTTTAATATGAATAAAATTAGACGGAGAACTTGCACGGACTCGCGGAATACTGATCGTCTTTTGTTTACATCGATACGACATTAAATCTATGCCGAAATTGTCTTCCTCGCAAATCAAAACAAAAACATAACGACTTTCTCTTTGGCGATCGCTATGTTATTGTTTTGATTTGAATTTATTTTTATATTTCTAATAAGTATATTTATTATTCAATGACAATACATATTTGTACATATCTATCTTTTATTGCTAAAAACATTTTAGAATAATATTATTTAATAATTACAATAAATAATTAAATTATATTCTAAGTAATTAAAAGAATAAAATATATTAATTAAATACACTCGTACTTTTGAGAAATCTTGTGCTTTTGTTTTTTTTAATATTAGAAGTCCTGTCTCTATCCTTTTTCCACTTGTACTTCCCTATCAAAAATTATCATATGAGAAATCATGTGAAAAATCACATGAGAAATCACATGAGAAGTCATGTGAGAAATCATATGAGAAATTGAGAATAAAAATGTCTGAAAAATCATGTGAGTTTGCATGTGAGAAATCATGTGAGAAATCGAGTAAAATTATTTTAAATTAAAGTTTTAACAATTTTTTGTTTTTCTAAAAATGATAATTGAAATTAATTAAAATTTAAAAAAAAAGAATTATAAGTTTATATAAAAGTTGCCTTTTATATAAATTTGAAAAAAGGCACAGTTGTTTGATACTTTGCCGCTAGGTGTCGCTTATTCATATTCGTACAGATTTCCCGTAATGAAGTTGACACTAGAGATATATAACTTGGAGGCAACTTTTACATAAACTTATAATTTATTTTTTTTTGTTTCTGTTTTTGTTTTTGTAAATTGTATCTAAAAATTAATTTTTGTTTTCTAATTTGAAATAACCTGAAAAAATGTAAAATCCACAGGAAGCTTGTTTGCAAAGATTAAGAGGGCTTCGTTATTGAAACAGATACATACGAGAAACTGCATGCTGCGGACAGAGGGTTTGCGGGGACAGAGACGGGGATGAAAAAGAAGCCCCTGAATTAAGCAAACAGTAGCGAATACATCTTCTGTGGCGCTCAATTAGCCCCGAGTATTTGCCATCAAATTTGTACGGTTTCTGCACGTCAAATAACACGCGGGGAATATATATTCGGTGTCATTGTGATGCTGCCCTGAAAAGAAAGAGTTGAATCACGGCACCTTAATCGAAAATGCCACTTCATTTTGTCACCCCAAGTTGATGTTGATTGGCCAGAAAAAATTTATATTACAACACTCAAATATTTGCAAACAACTAATTATTATTATGTCATTTTTTTCTAACAAGAGTATTGAAAAAGTCTTTTCTTTCCCACAAAGTGAGATAAAAGTGGCACTTTTCTCTCTCTAGGAACGAAAACTAATTATTTTCTTTTTACGTTCCATCCCTAGGGCCAAAAAGTAACATTCCATAAATAAAATAACGTAATTTAAGGGATGAAAAATACTATTCCTCCCTCGGGAGATAAAGTTCTGAAAAAACGTACTGTTTCGTAAAACTGCATTTTCACAGAAATATACATTTTTTTTTCTAAAAATCATATTATCATTGATTTAATGAGAAAAGAAACGTTTTCTAACTGTAGAAATGCAATCAATGTGATGAATAGTGTTTATAGTAATCAGTTTTAATGGAACATTGGATTGTAAATCAACTGTTTCGGAACTCGGTGAAAGGCAAATAAAGCCGGTTGAGAAGGAAACGATCCGAGTAAAGGCCTTAATTAGTCTATAAAATGAGTCAGTGGTCAATTGCGGAAGCAGATGCACAGGCGTTGTATCTCTCAGATTGTCATAATTGGGAGGTGCTTCGTAGAATTATTGTTATTCATACGATTTCTTAGCGTGATTTTTTCGTATTTTCGAAACTTTTCAATAAATTATTCCAAATTCATAATATACAATTTTTCAATAAAATTGTGTTCAATTTTGACTAAATATCATAATAAATTTCTCTTTTATGTTTAAATCTAATTAGTGCTTTTCTCAACGTTTATCTAATATAATCTTATTTTAGCATAAAAATGAAAAATAATTTGTGAATGCGATTTTATGAATATGTTATAGGCAATGTTACACCTATATTGGCGCAAAATGATTTGGCCGTTGAGACTGCGAGTATCATTGGCAATAATTCACGAGAAACAATTACCGCGAGCGTCTAACGAAGCTAATTGAAGTCATTCAAGATCCCGATGACACATCATTTCACTCTCGGGCTTTTTCGTCGTCGTCTTCGCGTCCCCTCACTTCTCTAATCAACTCGAGAATACTATACACGCAAGTGTACGACAGAATACGTTTCCGGTCACCATCATTCTCAATTCTCTCTTTCTCTTCGTCTCACTTGCTCACTTTACTTTCTTAGATGGCGCTGTCTTCGTCTTTTGTCTGTCCTTGTCGCTCTTTCTCTTGTCGTGTCTCTTTGTTCTCGTCGTGCTTCTTCGGACTTGTTCCTTCACTTTGCGTGGCACCAGCTTATCTGTCTCCCTTGATGCGCTCGCTCATTCATTCGCTCATTCACTCGCTCATTCATTCGTTTAACACTTTTGTGCGACGCGCAGATACGGGCATTCTGTGTGTGTCGCGCAGTGTGCCGCTCGCGCGCATGGGAACTTGTTAACTGTTTTGTATAACGTGATTAGTGCAAACGCCGTTGGAATTCGGCACAACTTTTATATATATACATGTATATATTTAAAACTTGCACGAAATATACTGAGATTTTTAATTATTAAACAAATTTATTTGAAATTATTTAACAAAAATTTTCAACAAATAAATTTTTTTTTGAAAAAAAAAAATTATTATATCTTTTAAAATAAAAAAAGGAAAATAATAATAATTAAAGTGTATTAAACTATTATTCAAAGTATTTTATTTGTAATAAATATTAATTTAGTTTAATTATTAAATTCAAGTACACTCAATAAATCTATAGTAAAATATAATTGATTAACAAAGAAATTACTTTTCCAATGAAACTCTAATTCTCGTTATATTATTCATAAAATTAATAAACTGACTATTAAATTATTGAATTAATTATATATTAACATATAAACTTTGTTTAATAGTCATAAATGATTAACTAAGGCACACGTTAGTTAAATAATATACACACATATATTGACGTTTTACTTAATGGTTTAGAATGCAAAAGTATACTCCAATTTATCATATAAACTTATAAGTCACATACACTTTCTTGCACCAACTTTGCCTTTAACTTTAATCATTAACTCCGCAAAACATTTGCATTTGATTAATAATTCCCGCCCTTTTTTATATTTATTCAACAAAACGTGAAAATCGATTGAAGATAGTTACGCCTTAATAATACAACTAGATCTAAGTTTATATATAAAACAATATAACTTTTGTTCATATTAATAATTCGTGCTCGTATTTTACGTCCAGTAAACTTCTTTTACTTTATATTATATGCGCGCGCTCATCCTTCAACTGAATAAATGTTTGATTTTAAAACGCGTTTAGTTCAAAGTTTTATGCGATGTTAATGCAAAAAGATTATAAACTAGGCAAATATTTATTCTTTACAAAATATATAATTTTTTAATGCAAAATCTTCAGATTTTATAATGAAAAAAGAATGTCTTATTTTGATTTTTCAAGTTGATAAACTGTTCTTCTTTTTTTAAAAGACTTCATTATTTCATATAAATTTGAATGATAGTAAATAAATTTATAAACAATGACATATTCTTACAAATAGCCAATGTAAACAAAAATGTAATCATCAACAAAGATGAAAAACAAAACAATCGAAACAAACAAATAATAAAGTCAGAATAAATATAAATTAACAAGTAATGATAGTAAACAACAACAATAAATAAAAAACAAAACCAATAACAAAAATAATTGCGAAATGTAAACAAAAATGTAAATATCAACAGACATCAAAATAATAACAAAGCGAAACGAAAAAGAATGAAAAACCATAACGTTTAATAAATGTTTAAATGAAAAGACAAATTCTATTTTGATTTTCGAATTTGATAAGCATTTTTCAAAGGAATTACGTCTCCTTTTTTTGGTCCAAATTAAATTCATCCAGATTCTTTACGTTATCCAATACAAATCCAATATAAGCTCATTAAAATATTCCGTCTAAAATGTCTCAAAATTAAACAACCAAAAAAAACTTTCCATTTCGACTCATTAAAATCGATTTACTTACGTCGCTTTTCACATAACATGTTGATTTGAATGTCGCTCAGACAGTTTGGACAATGTCACTGTAACCTGCGGAAAACATCTCCTTTGTCCAAGGAAAAAAAAAAAGGAAAGGACCGCCTCTTGTCTTCTACTTTTGCGGCCAACTAATCTAAAATAACAAACGAAAAACACAGCGTCGTCAAAGAATGTAATCCCATTTCGAATGTCGAGTTTTTCCATGCAAAAAGTGTATCAGTTGAATATCTGTCTATCTAGATTGACTTCATGTGAACCTGCTTCTTTTTCCTTTCTTTTTTTTTTTGTCTTAAAAAAAAGGACAAGAAAAATAATAGGATCGTAATAATAAGTTAAACACACAAACCCAAAAAAGTCAAATGTTCAGTCAACTGTGCGAAAACAAAAATATGATTTTTCTCACTGTTTGTTTTTTCGTAATTAAAATAGAATTGAAATAACATCAATTTTGAAAATTACAAAAAAATATAATTTCTAGAATATCGAAATCCTCTTATCCCAAGTAAATTCCGTTTATTGTAGAAATTGATTTTTCTTCACAATTGTTCAACTAAGACATATTTAACTGCTATTCCGTGCAGTTAAAAAAAAGATTTTAAACCCTTACATGGCATAAATAATAAATGTATAGTAAGTGATCGAATTGGAGTACAAAGCTTTTCCTTCTCCTAATTAATAAAGGTGATGTATATACCAATGAAGTTGGCTTACAGTTATATTCATGCTTTTACAAACCAATCAGATAGCAGGGATTTTGGACAGCTTTGTCAGTATTAATATTAAGAAAAAAGAATAATAAGAAATACAAATAATTAAAAAAAAATTCTTTTTTAGAAAATAATTTATAATAAAATATGTACATAAATAGTAAAAATTAAAATAAAGGTAATAATATTTGTTATTTATTTTTATCAAAACATACTATTTTTTACTAAAAATTACTATTTTCTCTAATAATCTCTAATTTTCTCTTCGTAATCTAGTGTTAGTATAGACCTGAAACTTTTTTGTCGGAATAGTATATTTTGTGTTCACATTTATTAAAATATGAGATTAATTGTGACTGATATTTTTGATAGTATTCAGCAGTAGTATCAAAAATGAATACATTAAAAGAGAGCGCGCAGAATATCTTAGTAAGTATATAAAATAATTGATGCGTATTCTGGTTTAAAGACAAGAAACAATGTTACAACTTATTTAGAGCACTTATCGTGACGTAAGCGAATGTTAGGTATATATACTATTTACTGAAACTGTAGGTTCTTTATGTTCATTGTAATAACAAAGTACACGCACGGTTTACAAACTTTGTTTTACTTTGTGACAGCATATCGTCGACTATAAATGCTGATATTAAAAAGTTATTAGTTTTACAGTTATTTACAAAACAACCGATTCGATCGTCTAAACAACGTCACAACAAATATCTCGCGTTTAATTGAATACAAGAAATCAATCAGTTAATCACTTTTATTGTTCTTTATTTTTTTTTTTTTCAAAAGAAAAGAAATTTTTTTGAAATTGTAAAAATTGGATGGTTAAGTTTACAAAAAATTAAAAATTAGTCAAGTAAATAATAATTAAATAATTAAATATTATTTTATGTTAATAAAAAAATTAATAAAATAAATAAAAAATAGAAAAATGAAAAATAAAAAATGAATGAAATCAAGATTAAACAATCGTTTAAAAAAAAAAGAAAGAAAAAAAACTTGTATTCTTGGCAAACACACGTGCCTATTGCGCTTATCAGTTGACCGTAGCTGTCAGTCGCATACTAACTCAGGTCGATTGACTTCGAAAGCGACACGTATCGCAGTCTATCAATTCCTGTAGAGATTGTCTTTATGAAAGACACCAGTACAAATTAAAGCGTATGATTTGTCATAAACGATCATTAATTATGTATCTTGTTTACTGATTGGATTCGGCTTTTGAGATATGAATTTGTGTGTGCCAGTTAGAAGTCCAGATACAGTTGATTAAACGTTAACTTTTACAGTCACTTAACATCGTTTACTTACATATTTAACAAATATCAAAAAATCTCATAAAAAAGTGGATAATCATAAAAATGAGCAAATTTACATATTCATGTAACTACATAAATCGCGGAAAACTGGAATCAATAATCCTATTAACGATATCAGTGAAAAAAACAGAAAGAGGGAAAAGTTTGTCTTTCTTTAAATTAACTACTTGTTCTTACAATTATATCGCGTAGTTTATTATTTTATTCACAAAGTTAATTATTCAGCGATTGCGAGCGCTTTGTTTTACAATACTTTATAGATTTCTTTAAATCGCAAATTACGTATCATATTATATATAATTATATGAAATTAGCAATCAAAGAAAAAGTTGTAAAGAAAATGAAGTTATAAGTATTGCGGAATTATAAAAAACAGACCAATTGAATTTATAAAATTTATAAAATAAAATTGTAAAAAATTATATTTAATTTTTGTATGTGAAGCAAAGTTACTTGTGTACACCAAAAAGATGGAAAGGGTTAAATTGAACAAAATATGGATTTTTTTAATTTACATTTTTTAAAGTTTTCTTCTTTTTTATGTAAAAAAATTATTTAGCACCCGCGCAAACAAAGTTAATTGAAAAAGTGAGAATTCGATAGCCCCAAAAGTTGGAAGCCAAAGAAAATGTTAGACTTTTGTAAGAGTGATTATTATTAAAAGAGACGTGTGCGACATGTAGCGAAACCACAGAATGACCACCATTGGGATCGGCTGCCATCTCATAGGGCCCCGAAAAATCTCACCGCGTTGCATCCCGAACCCCCCCGTGTTTGAATGGGGGAAAACCAGTCGCGGCGAAGCCCCGGGCGAAAATAATGTAACACAGTTCCGCTCGAATTCTATTGACACACCGCCCAACATGTGTCCCCCCAAAATGTATCCACTCTTTCTAACGCATAT
>JABFPJ010002356.1:0-19992 GCA_022817425.1 Gryon sp. ZL-2020
ATTTTAAAAGTTTAGTATACAAAGATTGTATTTTCATTTATTTGAACTATTTTTATTAGTGTTTTTTATGTTATATTTTAAGTGAAAGTCAGGTTTTTTCTTAACTGTCTATTCACTGGTGCAATCACCCTACCATAAAATTCTAATTTTGATTTTTTCATTCATTAAATATAATTAACCTCATATCTAACTATATTTTTTTCTTGTTTCAGCCAAACGAGCCCACACTATGTGGCCAGAAGAACTGAAAGCTAACGCCGTTGCCCGAGTCCTCAACGGGGAAACCAAAGCCGCGGTATCCCGAGATACGGGGATACCAGAGTCGACGCTCCGAGGATGGTGCAAGTCTAGGAGGAGTAGTGTGACTGGCGGCGAACAACTTGCCATAGCCGATATTTCTGCAGGAGTTACAATTCCTGCAATGCAAAGCGATCCTGAGGAACGGATGCAAAATGGACCAAATGCAGTGGAGAACAGCTATCCGAACACAGCTATGGATAGCTGTTTGTTATACAATTGGTGGATGGCTTGCGCAATCAATAAATTGTATTATGAACGAATAAGAAGTGAATATGTGAAAAGTGGCTTGGATACAAAAATTGACGATGAACCACTGGACTTGAGTGTTCGAAAATAATAATCTAAAATATGTATATGTGTTTGTGTATGTGTGAGAGAGAAAGAGAGTACTGTGAGTTCAAATGTAAAAGTAATTTATTAGTAAAATATTTTTATAAATAAACCATTGTGAAAATCAATAATGTCTAAAAAATTGATACCTTAAACCCTGTCTAATAATAAAATTATCTTTACTTATTTTTATATTACAAATTACACTAATTTATTTGCTTAATTTACAAAAAAAGTTTTTATAATAAAGAAAATAAATTTTCTAATGTATTAATATAGATATTAATATAGATAACTTTTTTTCTTTATATCAATAAACAATTTCTCTAATTATAAACATAGCTTGCTAAAAAGTAACTACATTTATTTCATTTAATGTGCAAGTCAAAAAAAATGTCAATAATAAAAATGTTTTCCTCATTTTTAAATATCATTTTTCAATTTTTAATTAAAAGCTGCAGAATGTAAAAGCAATTATTCAATAGCAGAATGACTTTTTAAATATCTATTCGTAAAAAAGTACCAGCAATACTAGTTTTACTTATTCCTTTTCATCATTATATATTCAAATATTCACAGGTTTTAAGAAGTCATTGAAGTGCTCTTCAGGTACAAAATATGACAATTTGGAAACTAAAATTTAAGAACATTTGGGTCACAAGAAAAAGATCTTTTGACTTATGATTTTCTATTACTTAGTCGACAATTTGAAGTATAGTTTTGTATTTATTTTCCAGTACAATGATTATTAAATTCCACAAGCATGATGTGCATTTGTTTTACATTGTAATTCAGTCATTTTATTGATAGATAAATAGAATAGAAAAACATTAATTTCTAAGTTTTCTACATTATATATTCAAAATTTCACAGGACAGCAAAAATGTTGAAGTACTTTTTCTATACTACTTTCTAAAGTACGGACTCATTTTGGAAAATCTTGTTACTTTCTAGATTCCTAAAGTTCACCTTTACTTCAGTTATGCATTTCTGTGAAGTTGTTTATATATAGATTTAATTTCTTCTCCATTTTATTGTTAACTCATTATTGTATTTTGAATATTCATTATCGTAGTTAATTATTATTGAAAACCAATCTTAGAATTACATTCAAATGCCAGAAATACAATTTGTCTATGAATATTCAGGCGAATTATGTCCCTACTAAATGAATTACGAGATAACACCCATAAACACGATAGAAAACGATTCATTGAATGCAATTATACATATTTATTTCTATTATTTATATTTCTTTAACTGGTTCTAAAACAATAAAAACGAAGGATAATTGAAAAAATGTTTGTGATCATTTATAACATCTAATTTGTCACGAATCAATCTTTTTTACCGATTGATTTCGTATATCAATTATCGATATGATAATGAGTTCAAATTAATCCGCACAGATGTCTCGACGTGAACGATTTGAACGATCTATCATTTTTACTTTCAACTGATGTAAAACATTACAATTCATACAATTTTTCTCACGAAAAAAAAATAACTTTTAAACGGCAATTTTAAGTACAATTTCCAAATTTCTTATCTTTTTTAATCCTTTTTTTAATTACCTTCCAAATTATGAAATAATTTGTCTCTTTTTTAATTTTTACAATTATATTTATATTTCTTACATAATTTTATTTTAATTAATTCTTTCAATATTTCAATAATATTTTTGCTCAAAACATTCTAATAAACTCTATATTCCTTCATTATATATTTCAATCAATACTTTTTATGCACATCGCACTTTTATCTCTTTACATTTTGACGTTCCATTCAATCATACATTTCAACGCAAAACTCCTTTTTTCATCTCATATATTACTTCATTTACTGATTTGATTGAAGTTAATTTATGATCGAAGAACTTTTTAAATGATTCGTCCTTTCGAATTCTATAAAAATCTTGCAAACTTTAATAATACTTTAAAAAATAAGTACAGACAAAGCCAATTTGAAGTATAACATCGACCTGATTAACAAAACCATATCTGAAACGTAAACGAATTATGGTATATATAGTATTATATGAAATTATGACGCGAGTCATATGTAAATATTGCACCTGAAAATTATACTTCATTATGCATTCTTCAAAAAGATTATCAGCATCATGCAAACGCACAAGTCTTTAAAACACCGGAGTTTGTTATCTCTAACACAGATACATTCGATGACCCGAAAACGACCTCGTGACTTTTAGCATCCGTTCGAGGAGTCGCGAATGAAAATTACTACTTGAATTATTCTCAGCATTGTATGAAAAAAAAAAGAATGTTTGAAATCGAAACGACACTGGGAAGAATACAGTTGATGAGATTAACTGCGAATAGAACCAATCTTTTTTCTCGTTGTTTTTATATCAATTGACATTGTTCCAGTTATGTTGAAATTAAGCAATGCTTTTGTATTGTATAATTGTCAAAAATACACACTGTAGATTTGACCAAGTGTTTTAGCCTATTGTTTCATTGAGAAATTCAAATATTTTTTTTAATAAAATAAAAAAATAATTTAAAAAATGAGTTTAGAAAAAAATGGTTAAAATATGCAAAAGAGAGTAATATAAATTTCAATTAAATAAATAGAAAAAGTAAACCATTGAAAAAAAGGAACTTCATATAAGTTTTAAAAATGTAATTTAAACAATTAAAAGAGAGATTTTTGTTTACAAAATTTGATTGCTGCGTATTTTTTAGCTTTAATAATAAAGAACCGCATTAAAGAGAGAAACGCTGTGATATGCTTTGAAAATTAACCATTTTTCATGATTTTATACTAGAAACAACAGTCTTTTAAATTTAAAACTAATTGAAACCCTATATAATTTGATCTTTTATACATTCTTTTAAACAATCGTGAAAAAACGTCATTTTCAAAGTATATCACAATGTTTTTCTCGCTTAATAAATATTAATTGGATCACTTGAAAGATTGATGAGTTTTGAATCAGCATTGTCAAGCGTCATCCAAGCGTACAGCTTTTCCCATCTAACCGCGGAAGAATTGCTGATGCTCATCATCGCGGCTCAAAGTTGCGACAACTCTTCAGTCTGTAGTTTGACTTAACTTGATACTTGTCGCCGCGCACCAAACGTGACACAGTCCATGCGTGTTTCGGTAAACTTTATTTTAACACGCTGAGTTTCAATTCATTAATGGACAATTCACTGAATTGATAAAATCACATTGGTAAGGAGAATAACAGATATCACAATTCCAAGAAATAAAATAAAGTGTTACATTTCATTTCATTTATAATTAACTTTTAGTTTCAAATTTTATGAATTTGACACTTTATATATTTTTACATATATTCAAAAATGTCTTTTTATTTACCATTTTGTAATTTACCATTTTCTTATTATTAATTTAATTGTTTATGTAAAATAAAATAATCAGTTAATGTTTGCTTTATTTTTTTTATCATTAAAAAAAATGTTGTTGAGTAAACTTTATCGTACAAAAGAAAGACAAATGAAACTATATGTTACTTCCTATCAACTTGTACCTAAGACAACAAAAACTATCGAAATAAACGCAAGCAATTAAAAGGAATGATATCAATTTACTGACAGGTCGTGTTCCAGATACGTTCAACTTTAGCAATAATCTTGAAAGTGCTGATTCGATAACGTATGGACAATAGTTTGAATACAATTTTTCATTTTATTAGAAATGAATTATATTTTTATTTCAATATTTTCAATAATTTCAAACAATTCATTGAAATATCGTGGGGTTTAATTTTGAGTATAAAGCTTTATTGCAAAAAACAAAATTATTTGCAAGAAACAAATTAAAGTTATTATATTATACACAATTTATACTGAATATTTGAAGCACTTGTTTCAAACATTATTATTTTAAGAGTCTCATTTGTAAAGTTGTCAACGTTTCACTTTGATACACTTAAAACCCATAAAGTATAGTTTTTGTTCGCGAGTTTTTCGTTCTTATTTATAAGAACATTTAATTACACAGTTTCTCTTAAATACATATTGTGTACTAAATTCTAAAATTGTTCATTACATTATTTCAAAATAACAATTCGTTAAACTTGAAAAATTTATAAAATTAAAGCATTATAAGTTAATTATAATTATTATTTCCTTTACATACTCAAATTCATTAATATTTTATTAATAGATAAATTATATATAACCCTATTACAGGAAATGTATCGGTTAAAAAAAGCATAACTATTTCTATAACAGTGTGACACAATTTCCATTCTTTCATTGCATATGCTAAATGAATAAAACTTTATGAATGGAAGTGCGTCAGAAAGTAAAATTCATTTTTCCTTGACATTTAATTACTTTGAAATTTTGATAATGAAATTGAATCTTTTATAGCAATTCATATTGAGCTGCATTAAAATAATATCGTTTTGATTTATAAATTACAATATTGAAAATTACGTGTCCTTTTTTAATAATATATTTGCAGACTAAAATGTGATTTCCATTTAATCGTAATAATTAAAAACGAATTCCGATTACAACTTTCGGGAAGTTGTAGACCTGATATTGACCGAAATATCTAATTACTTCGATTATTCGAACGTGATTTAATCGCAGACGCAAACATCTTCAACGCCTGAATTTGTAATCAAATATAATTATGGATAAACAATGTTAGAGAATAATTTTCCGGTATGATTTGTTAATTCATCGTAATTCTGTTTAACAGACTCTTGCTTAATGAACGTTTCTAATTGCGAACTAACTTTTATGGTTGTTTAAATACAATAATTCATGTTTGTATACATTTATAATTCAATTTCTTATTAACAAGCGTTAACTTAATGTTCTTAATATTCCATTTTTTTATTATTTTGTTTTTATTTTTTCTTATTATTTATCCGAGATGTAAATATTTGAATATATCCAAAACATATAATGGCCAATTTCTAAAAGAAGCTTTTGATGAAAACCTATAATTATAATATTGGAAAATTTAAATAAAGGATAATAAAGTTATTAAACATAACTGTTATGTTTGAAAATGTGGAACAAATGTGGAAAGAAGAATGTGAAAATGATTTGTAAACGAAATGTTTAGCGAATCCAGGGAACAAAACGCATGTGTCATAATGTTATATTTGGTGTTGACAACGTTGATTGTCGACGTCGCGTGGGCTGGTTGCCCTATGACGCCGTTATCCGATCAGTCTTCCGCTCGACGAACACCCGGGGATGCTGGATATCGAATTCTTATCAGTGGTAAACATGATAAGTACATCCCGGACGCTACGTACACCATTAGTTTGCAAGGTATGGAAAGTCGAGTTTGTCACTTTTTTGTCAGACTTGAATCCGAATTTCTGCATGCAGATTCCATTTGTATGGAATGTTTGATTGAAGATCAAACATATCAGAAAGCAAGGTCTGATATGTTGAAATGGATAAACACAAAAGTTACATTAAACACAATTATTGAACACAAAAGTTTTGTCAAGACATTTAGATTTATGGTAATGTAAACAATAATAAATATCCTACTACAACGAAATTGTATTATATCTATAAATATAGGAAATTCTAATTGAACATATTTCAGTTAAAAATAAAAAACTTAATTAGATTACAAATTAGATGTATATTCAATCATTGTGACATAAAATAAGTAATTTCTCTGAGAATTTTATATAAATGAAACATTTCCGTTTGTTTGTTGTAGAAAAAGAAATCTGAGTACAATAAAATCGTATTCAGAATTGCAATAATAAATACACTTTTACATTTAATGTAAATTACGCACATTAAGACATTAATAATACATAACAATATTTTCACTTACGCCAGTGAATTTCAATATCGATGAAGAAAAAAGATTAAACTTATTCAACTAGTTTGTACTTTTCATGCAAATGTTTCGAAATATAAATTAGCACATTTCATAAACTTTTATTACCAAACAGAACATTTCAACTTGTGTTACATATTATCATAAATACGGGTTTATTAAATTTACTAATATTGTATAAAGATGTTTACAAGACATTTGCATAGTACATCCGAATTTCCATTTTCCCACACAATCATAGTGCAAAATTTTAAGATAAACAAGTACGCTAAAATGAAACAATATACCATCAATATGTTCATACAAAAGTCTTTATAACTTGCGAATTACGAAATGTGTGTATAGTGAAATTATGTAAATGCAAATTTGCATCTTTAAAGTGATAACTGAAAATTCTGTATATTTTTGTTGCTTAATTGTACAGGCACTCAAAAGCAACAACAATTTCGCCGTTTTACACTGTCGGTTAACTCGCAGCATACTCCAAACAGACCATCACGAGTTGGCTTTTTCCAACTATTCCCAGATGGTCTAACACAGTTTCATGAAGAATGTGTCAATACAGTCTCTGAAGCAACTGATTATCCTAAATCAGAGGTACTTTGAGAAGTTAGTAGAATGTATTATCCACAATTAAAACTATGAATTTTGAAAATATGTTTAATAGTTCTAAATGTAACTAAGACGTTTCATTTTATTATTTTATTAATGCATTAAACATACATTTTTTTGCAAACTGAATCTCTTTTGTTACAATCATTGAGAGAAAAATTATTAACAAATTTTGATAACAAAAACACGAAAAATAAGTAGATAATACTCGCTATTGTTTGTAAATTTTTATGTTTGTGTATTATGGTTTTTCGTGGTTAATTTGAAGATAAAAATCTGACACAGATAGAATTGATGTGGAGAGCACCGCCGGCTGGTTCAGGCTGTGTTATTTTCACTGCCATGGTGTTTGAAAATTCCCGAAGATGGTACGCAGAAGATGGCAATTTGTCAAAAACATTTTGCGAGATGAGTGCTGACGAAATTGAGTTGCTAAGCGACGACAGGTGCTGTGCTTGTGATCATGCCAAATACTCGGTAAGCGATGCTAATTGCTTAAGTGGCGTTTATTAGTATGACTGGATCTTACAATCCATTAGGTTAAATTTAGGATGCTAAAAATCATATATTTTGACGGACAAAGTTTATTTGCTTTTGTTTTATTTCTAGTTTCTTTGGAATGTATTTTTAAAATGTCTTTATTAGATTATATTTTGTTGTTTTTATTCTTATTGTATCTTATTGAGAATTAATCTAATTGAGTTTTGTGTTTTATTTCATGAGATTTAAACACATTCTTGTTATCTATGCAGATGGTCTTTGAAGGTCTCTGGTCAAACGAGACTCACCCAAAAGATTATCCTTTCTCAGTGTGGCTGACACATTTCAGTGACGTAATTGGTGCATCTCATGAGACTAATTTCTCGTTTTGGGGTCGTGATCATGTGGCAACTGATGGTTTCCGTCAGTTAGCCGAATGGGGCTCTGCTAGTGGATTAGAGGCTGAACTCAAATTGAAAGCAAAACATTTAAGAACATTTATAAAAGCCGCCGGATTATGGTATCCTAATGTTAACAGTAACACTTCTGCTAATTTCAGGTTTATAGCATTTGTTTTTTCCTTTTTATCGTGAATCAAAGAATATTTTAAAATAAAAATGTACTAAATTTATTTTAATCCATAGCAAAAATATTAAAATATTTCTCTCAACGAAAATAATGTTTACAATTTTTCAGAGTCGACAAAAAACATCCAATGCTTTCTCTTGCTTCAATGCTTGGGCCCTCGCCTGATTGGGTCGTTGGTGTGAGTAAACTCAATTTATGTCAAAAAGATTGCACTTGGATCAAATCTATGACTATTGATTTGTACCCATGGGATGCTGGAACTGACAACGGCATCACGTATATGTCGCCTAATTCGGAGACTAAACCTCGTGAGAAGATGAAGCCGATCACTACATCTTATCCAGAAGATCCACGGTCCCCGTTTTACGATCCAAGTGGTCGGCCAATGCTGCCGTTGGCACGACTTTATCTTACCCGGGAACAAATTTATCAGAAAAGTTGTCAGGAACCCGCGTTGGAAGAACAAATTTTAGAATTTGAAGTCGTGGAAAATACGGAAGATACCGAAAGACGTAATCATTCATCTTTCTTTATACTTTTTCTTTTCTATATAAATCAAGAACAAATGATAAGCCAAATTACATGATTTATTTTTTCAAATTTGAAAAATGATCTTAAAGCAATTTTTCTTCTTTTGTTCAAATGCCAAGTTTTTTTTTCCTGATAAAACTTTCTATATTTTAATATTGAATTTGAAGTTTGGTTTAGTTCATTTTTTTTATAAATTATAAATGTTTAGAATGTTATAACGTGAAAGGTCATACAAAACATGACGTGATAATCTGGTTTTATTTAATTAAAGCTGAATGTTTAACAACGGAATATTCACCGTGGTCGGCTTGCTCCGTAACTTGTGGCAAAGGTATCAGAATGCGAGTCAGAGATTACAGAATGCCAGAAAAGGCCGCGATGATGAGATGCAACAGACAGCTCATTAGCAAGGAAATGTGTGTTGCAACTGCACCTGAGTGCCCGTAAGTATACTAAAGAAATAATGATTCAGCGTCAACATGTCAACCTCTGACTTGTTCACGACTTCGCAAAGAATAATTGTTTCACATCACTTATATATACATATTTTTTCATTTTCTTTTCAATCGAATTTAATATACAATTTCTATTTTATAATTTACAATTATAATTTCAATAACTGTAAACTTGACCTAACATAATAGAGAATGAAAAATTACTTTTTCCGTATATATATATAAAACATTGCAGGAGCGATGAAGACGAAGATAAGCCATTTGTGGAAGACGATGGTTCTTGTTCAGCATCCGCATGGAGCGACTGGTCTGAGTGTAGTGCTTCTTGTGGTGAAGGTTTTAAAATGCGAACTCGAAGGTTATTAAGCCGTGAAAATCGTAAAAAATGTTATTACGTACCACTTGTGGAAAAGACAAAATGCAACGATGCTCCGTGCACGGGTGCGCCGGAATCGGAGGATCCGCTTTGTCGGGTGAGAGTTTGTGTTGTCACTTAGCAATGCCCCTTTTTTTCCTTACCTAAAGCTAAAGTTGTTTTAAATTGCACTCGGTAATAAATTTCGACATAAAATATAAGAGTGGTTGTAATACACTTATGCATACTTTACAAATACTTGAGGAAATTGTGCCCCGGCTACTCGAGCTTTTCTATTGTGCGATGTATGAAGCGCACCATTCTTATCCGGCTGATGTGGATGCATTTTTGGTTTTACATATTATCGTTTAATCAAAAATTCACATCAAATCCCTTAATAAAATAATAAAATAGAGATATTTTTAACATTTATCCTTCATTAAATATATGTAAATATAAAGTTATAACTCATTAAATAATAAATGTCTTTTTAAAATTAAATATTTCCAATTGTAAATATAATAATTTTTTCATAATTTTGTGATTATTTCTAAAAAAATATTTTCTTTTGTAATAACAATTTGATTTTTGTAAAATAGTTTTAACGCAATAACCCGAATAATAAAATAATATAAATTTACAATCAATATATCACTTTTTATTTCTGTTACTTTACGCGTTGTTTCGAAGTTCATATTACAATTGTTATAACATTTTGCATTTCAATCAAATAATACATTTGCGATATTCGGTCTTTGACAGACGACAGAATGGTCGACGTGGTCGCCCTGCAGCGTTACATGTGGCCAGGGTGTGAAAACGAAATCGCGCTTATTAGCGATGGACTCGTCTGATCCTGCGCTACAGGAGTGCCTTAACAAGGTTATACTTGTGCAACAAAAATCATGCTTAGAAAAAGCTGATTGCACCTTTGATGTTGCTACAGCTAAAGGTAAAAATATATTTTAAAAAAATATTTAAGTTAAAAGGATTTACCAGGTCCGTGTATGAAAAATTTTGCTCTTCTGTTTCATTATTCTTATCTGATTATAAAAAATAATCTGTTTACTTTTATTATTAATACAAAATAAATTTTTGCTGATTCATACATAAAATTATTAATCAAAGTTCTTTTAAAAAAATCGTGCTTGAAGTAACTTAATTAGATGAAACTTAATTATAATCTTGATATTCTTGTGTAACAAAATATTATATTGAAATAGTTTGTTACAGTTGTCTGCATGGAAGAACAGGAAGTTGGACCTTGCAGAGGAAGTTATCAGCGTTGGGCTTTTGATGCTCAAAAACAAATATGTGTTCCTTTTCTATACGGTGGTTGTCGAGGCAACAAAAATAATTTCCACAGTGAGGCTGAATGCAAAAAGATATGTTCTGAGGTAAAAAATTTTGATGTAAAAATTTGAGATGCAAATTTCTATATCATTCGTTTAGATATATTTTATATATACTTCAAAGTATATATTGAAGTATATAATATCTATGCTATTTTTCAAAATTATTTCAAATGAAGTGTAAATTTTGCATAGTTTAAACCACATTTTATGAGTCTATAATCTAAATGAAATCTTTGACAGGTGATAAGTCATGAAAAAATAGAGCAACCGGTGCAAAATATAAACAATTCCGAAAATGGATTAACTTCTGGGTCACCGCTGGACTGTATAGTTAGTCGTTGGTCAGCTTGGACACCCTGCAGTGTAACATGTGGAACGGGACGAGTTTATAGTTATCGAACTATCGAGGTTTGCCGATTTTACTCAAATTTTTATATGGAAAATGTATAACTTATCTTTCGTCCTTGATTCAGTTCAATTAAAAAAATCTTAACTTTGCGCGTTAAAAAAATTGAATGAATTTACTAAGAAGAGATTTTTAATAAATTAAAAAAAAGTTATGACAGTATAAAAACAAGTTATACTTTTTTCATTAATAAAATATAATATATACTTAGAATTATTGAAATCGAGTATTAAAAAATATGATCTCACATTTTATAGCAACAACCGCAAAATGGTGGAAGACCATGTCCGAAGAGACTAACGCGACGTTCCAGATGTCAACTGGCTCCATGTGAATAAAAAATAACAAGTCCAAAGTGCTATATAAAGCTATATAATTAATAATACAATAAATAAAAAAGTGAAATATGATTCATAATGGCTTTATTTGATATAAAAATAAGGATTTGCAAAAATTACTGTACTATTTTATTATGTCTATTATTATTTCATACAAACACGTCATTGTTCATGTACATAACAATTACGCCTTTTGTTGTATCGATAAATATCACACAAATTAGAACGCGAAATTCCAAAAAATTTACGCCGGAAACGACAGTAGAAACCAGAAACAGTCTTGAATCGTCAACTCCATTGTGTCGTTAATTATGACTGATTTTATTTTATACAATACACCGGATCAACCAGTAACGCAAAAATACCGCGATACAATTGTCTTGTACGCACGTTGTTACAATTTTGAGAATCGCTAAATTATAAAAGTCTGGCAGTATCATTATCAATGTTCTAACGATGATGCAATTTTTGTTTTGTTTTATTCATTTAATATATAACGCAAACAAAAACCGTATTGCGTTAACTTGACATATTTTCGAAGATCTAATAATATTTTTCTTTTTTTGTCTATTAAGTGATACTCTAGTAGAAGATGTAACATGTTCGCGCGAAAGTAATATTTCATCATCGATTGAATTAGTTAATTTGTTTTTATTTATAAAAAAAATCATTGAATGGTAGAAATAACACACTCGTTAACAGTTAAAGTCTAATATATTCGATTTCGTTTTTGTATTATCTCTTAAAAATATCTTAATTTATTTAATATTTTTTCATTTCTTTTATTTATTTTGTTTCATAACAAATATTTCATCTATTTGTGAAAAATATTCGAAGTTTCATTATTTGATGTGTGCTCTGACTTTGTATTTGTGCTTAATTATCGCCATCTTTTCATTAACATGATAAACACTTATTTACTCGCTGTTTACCATACATTTTGTCTCAATTAGTATACGCACAAAATTAAACGCTTGAATCGTTTCTCATATGATATTTTAACTTTTTTGGGGTATGTAATGCAATTCTTTCGATTAATTGAAAAAACATAAATTTTATACTGAAAAATAAATTATCATCGTAGTAAAAGTGAAAATTGTGGTTTTAATGAACATATTGTTAAAGATAACATCAGAATATGCTTCGCTTAATTTGAAATACTTTATAAGCTTGGTTATGGCGAAAGGAACAGTTTTACTTTAAATTCTATCAAACGAACTTTATATCTGAAACGAAGTTGCAATATAATTTACTTTAAAACGAGTCTAACTCATTACAGATTCCGCAACAAAAGCAGCCTTAGAAATCTACATATTAGAATATGCATAACACTATAACAGCAACGACTTTCAAATTACATGGAGAGTAATAATGAGAAAAAACATTACAATGTAATACATCACAGTTGCAAACGAGATATCTGATCGGAGTAATTATTTTACAACAAGTAGAATATAAATATTCTTCTAGAAAGTCAGTTTGATAATGTTTTACAAATTAAAAGAAAAATAAGATGTTACCTTTTCATTAACATTTACGACCAGGCTTTAACCTCAACAAATTCAAGTTTTCTTATAATGTTACAAAATTACAATATTATTTTACGTGTAAAAAAATGATGGCAATTTATTCATAATTACTTTTAAATTTGGCATAATTTTTCTAACTTTTTATAATTTCAAATTTATAAAAGTTTGACATAAAATATTGAGGTGGTCGTTGTTTATGGTAAGTTACTAAGTTTACCTACCGACAGTCGGTAGCTTGTTTTGAGGATTAAAGATAAAAAGATACATAAATCAATATTATGGCTTGTGTTTACAACTTTGATAATGTACATTGAATATATCAATTCGCACTATTGCAACCCAAGACTTATGTTTTGCAATACATCAACAACAGTAACAAAAAACAGTTACTTGATAAACATAGATCTGTTTTTGGAATTTAAAGTATATTTATTTTGCCTAGATGTTATTTGAATTTGGTATACATTTTATATAGAAAATCAATCAATTATTACCAACATTTTTTAAAGCATTTTCTTGAAAGTATATTAAAATATAGTATATTTTGTACCAAGAGATATAAAATCGTAAATTCTTTTTTTCCAGCGAAAGTCACACCCGAGGCAAAACCGTAGGTTGTAATCGCGATCACGCACTAAGGGAGATGAAAACGAAAATTCATTTTCCGGCGGAGTTTACAAGCCGAGCTGAAGGCGAGGTTTGCAATTGTGCGGAAATTTCCGTTCATCTCTCATGGTGCAAGCAACATTTTTCGTTACAAGGGAACAGAAAATGCATTTTTCCGAAAACTCCCTAGAGAGAGAAAGATCGTTTCCGCACTCGACAGTAAAAGTAGTTACTTTTGCCACTCTCGTAAGGAGAAATGGAAATAACATTTATACTCGTGAGCGCATAAGCTCAGATTTTAAGTAATATACTATATGCAAATTTACTTTATGTAATAATATAATAATGATTTGAAAAATTCAATTTTCAAAATAATACAACAAATAAATATAACATTTTATGAATTAGTAAAATTTGTTTGCATCATTTAATTTTCTTTATCAAGAGCATTTATTTGGTGTTGTAAATTTATGTTATCCTGAATATCAAACTTTGACTATTCGTTTTTCATAGATATATGTATATATAACATTTATATAGGATTTTCGATATTTTTCATTATAGATATTTTTTTTTGATTTGTTAGTTTTTTTCATCAAATGTTGTTAAATATGTTTGGTCCGTTTATGTAAATAACAATACTGATGTATATCTTGTACATGGAAACTTCCAACAATTTGGTTAACGTTGAAAATAAAAAAAAAATAACGAAACTTTATATGAAAAATGAAAATAATAAAAGCATGAAATTGTTTTATGATTAAAAACGTTCCTACATTTTGGTTATTATGATTCCAGACTACAAAACAATCGTTCATTGTAATAATATAATAGTATATTATGTCACAAGGGAGAAAAACATTTTTTTGCTATCTCTCCTAGAATCACAAGCTTTCTTCCCTCATGTTACAAAAGATATTTTTGTCACAAATGTAAGATAAAACGAAATTTCTCTCGCAAAAGAAAGAGCATAAAATATGTTTATACTCCCGCAAGAGAACAAAATAACCTTAAACTCTAAAGGTAATGAAAATGAGTTTTACTACTTTTTTTGAGGAACATTTTAGTTTACGTGCATGTGGGACAAAAAATATATTTTGGAAGTATTAAAAAAAATTTATCCTAATAAAGTTTAATCAAAATTTAATCTAACCCACTTAACAAATTAAACAATGTATTTACCAATTGATAATTTTTCTTAAAAATTATAAATTATAAATAAAAATTTATGATTTTTTAAAATAAATAAAACCCTTTAAAAATATAAAAAAAATTACCTCCTGAAAATGATATCTAAAAAAGTGTCAGGGTCCAGCACTAGGAAGTTAATACACGTGTGAATAAGATTTAATACGCGAAAAAATACTGCATTTTAATTATAACGTAATTGGCATGCTTAGTTTTATGCATTTAATCAGCCAATTAAAATTCAGTTTTTCAACCGGCAATGAGACATTGCAGCTTCACCATACGATATTCGTTACTGAAGCATATTCCAAAAGTGAATTATTTTTCCACTTATTTTTCTTTAATAAAAATTCAAATTACTATGCATTATCCAGTAAAAATTATATGTCAAGTTTATACCTTTCAAGAACTTAATAACTTATAACTCACAACAACTTCTGTTGAAAAAGTAAATCTTTTACATACATATGATGAATAGTGAAAAATATTTCTTGTAAAAAATATTTAAATCTTTCATAAAGTTTTGTTTCTTTTCAACAAAAATAAAAAGATGAAGCACCAGTTTCTAGGATAAACTTTTTGGCCCTTATAAATAGTTCAAAAATGTCATTTCCCAGTTTATTACCTGTAACTCATGTTTTCACAACTTATAAATACTTTTTTTCCAAATAAATTATTTCGTTTATAAACATTTATATAAGATGACTAAAGTCAGGTGAAAAGGGTCAAACATTTTAAATGAAATTTTTGAGTTTATTCATAAAGATTACGGAAGTCATAAAAGCATGAAAGTTTTGATGACTAATTTGTTTATGTAACCATGAAATTGGCTTAATCATTTGTATTTATATTATTTTACTATGTATTAGCATATATATTGTCATAAATGATTTTTTTCGCGTTTTTAATACATATGTTATTACATAGTTTGTTATATATTGTTTATTCATTTGTTCTTCTTCAATTGATTGGATATATGTTGTTACCATTATTGAGCCATTTACACTCTCACCAACAAAATTCTTTGAAAATCTCAATCAAAAAAGTAAAAGAACTTTTATCACTTTATTAATTAAATTATTCCAGAACTGGAAAATGAAAAAAAAAATAAATAATTGAAGTTGTAGAGTTATTTAATAATAAGTTAGTAATTGATGCACACAACATATATACCCTCTATATGAGTTATATATTTATATTTCAGTTGACGATAAACGTAATCAAAGTTAATAAAAAGACTAATTAAATTACATTATTACAAATATGCACAGAAAAACATATTTAATAATTTTTACTATTTCTGATTTTGAGCTTTGACTCGAAACATTTTACTACAGAAATAGAAATGCATTTTTTTCGAGAATAATTTTGTTTAATTTGAGGTCAACCGCTATATAAAGTAGTAAAAAACACTCAACACCTAAATAAAATAGTAATTCTCACATCGTTTAACACAATAATTTTGCATTAAAAAACTAAAAAAATTATAAAATTCACTATATTTTATAACAACTTCTATTTGAACTTTGACTCAAACATAAATAGCCATATAAAACTGGTTTTAGTACACTGTGAAACGACTTTTTTTTTAAACCTGTAATATAAAACATCTTCGTGACTCGATTTCATCGACATCAATATAAAAAATGGGACGAAAAATAAAAAAAAAATGATAAAAAAGTTAAGAAGAAGAAAAGAAATGGAACGAAAATTGTACATCGAAATTCACAAACATGATGATTTTAAGCGCTTCGTCGCGAAGGCAACATTGTGCGTATGCTGCATAACAAATCGATCATTCGGTACTAAAGTTGGTCTGAGCGGGCGTACAAAATGCTTTTTTCGCGAAACATTTTCAGAGCCAACCGGTCGTTGCGTCGTGGCCTGTGATCGGTTCAATCCCGGGCGGAACTCGCTGCAACAATTGCGTTACGGAACCGTTCCTTTTGACCGTCAGGGATATCGTGCCGGACGTCACAACGCTTTCCTCCGTGGTCGTCGGCATCAGCGGAACGGTGCTAACAACCACACCTGAAATTTTATTGATTGACCACCTCGAGGTGCCTGCCTTGTATACGCTAATGCACATTCCCTGTGTCTCTCATCCATGTTTTCGCTCCAACTATATGTTCCGACAAATGCTTTATTATCAACTTTTCCAAATTTCCATGAAACGACCATGGGCACGAATTTCTTTTTGCCAATTTTCGTCTATCGTACGGCTTATTATTATTATTTTTTATTGCAAAAAGCAATCAGAAACGAATTTCTTAATCTTAATGCGCAACAATTTTTCGGCCAGACGTTTGTTTTTATTTTTTTTCCTTTTTGGAAACGAGGAAAGAAGAACTATTAGAATCAACAGAAGTTCAGTAAAAAGAGTCAAAGTTTTATGCAAAAAAGAATGCAATACAAAGAATAATCACATGCAAGAGTTAATATATTTTTCGCCGACTTCCTATTGATGATTAATTATTATTAGTCAAGTACTTTGCATTAAAGTGGAATTTGCGTGTGATGAGTATGTGTGCTTCATACACCTACACATACACAGGTACGCAATTTGTATTTTATTGCGTTCATTTCGCTTTTATTATTGTCATATTTCTCTTGTCACTTAGAATGAGTTATTTTTTTCAACGCCGCGCATGCAGGATTTCAAACGCAAAATGTAAATTAATTTTTCACGAGCTTTTATTGGGTTTTTATAGGAGGCAAGTGAAGCGTTTGTGCAAAATTATATGGGTTTAACAAATGGAGATTACACGAGGATTACATAAAGGACAATTTATAGACATTTTCATCATTAGATTTTCATGAACCTATATTATTGCATTTTGAGAAATATATTTGCTTATGATAACAAAAATGATTTGCAAAAATTCTCATTTAAACAATAATATAAAATATTACTTATATTTGCATGAATTTTTCGAATTGATTGCAAAATTTTCATGTCAATTTGTTTTCTTAAATTTGCTACTTACTTATGTATGCAATGATTCGTAGAAACTGTCAATTCATTATTCAAAGAATTTTCGGTTAGTTTGGGAACTCAAAAAGAAAGCAAATTTCAAAGCAAAAATATATGCAATAAAATTTATTGCTGTTGATGAGAGGCATGTTTACCGCGCATGAGAAAAGTCACTCGCACGAGAGTAGAATTATTTTGAATAATTTTCGCATCTAAAATGCGGAGAAAATAATTCCAGTTTTTGATGCAAATCGATCGTAATTTCAAAAATTGCATGGATATAAGACTAAATATATATTTATACGAAGTTATTGGTATGTAATAACGTTGCTATTAGCGTCATATTTATTGGGACTTTATCGATAAACGATAGGATAAAATAAAATTCATTGCTATTCATAATAATCATCAATAAATTTCATTTCATTTGAAATTATGATTGAATATTCCAAATTGTACTTTCTTATATTTATACGATCAGACATTTGTACCAAGACTCTCCTCTACAATGTTGAAAATGTGATCGAAAATAGCATTTTCGGGATGATAAACTCAATGGTTAAGGAACTATAATGGATCCACTTTCAATGATAATATTAATTTAACGATCAAAAATGTGGATAATACTAAATTGAAAAATTGAAATATCGTTGAATAACTGTTTATATTTTGTATTTATATTACTTTTCATCGATATATTGTTTAATGTAAAAGAGTTTTTGAGGACGCAAGTAAAACGTACCATTATGATAATTATTATCAAACAGTGCAGTAGTGTTCACTAAACACAGTATAAGAAAAATGATAACACAAACCATAGAGCTCGAATTAGGCCGACAATCCAATAAATTTAATGCACGATTTTCCTTCGTGTTTAATGGAGTGATTAGATCTACGATGATAATTTATGAAACTTCGTTCAATTCAATATTCCAACATTGATTATCCCTAATTCGTAAATATAATTAAATTTTACGTCTTTGATTTGTGAAACAATTTATTTAATATTCAATAAGTGAAATAAATAAATTAACAAATTATATTAATTATTAATTTATTCTGAAAAATGTTAAATTTTTACTGGCCCAAAATTCTCTTATAATAAAAATGTAGTCCTAAATAGAGTGGATAGCAAAAACTGCAAATGTTTTCCTAAAATTCCGCTACTGGGCCAGACTAATTCCTCAAACTTTTTCCTCTGTGAAACACTTAAGACACTGTAAAAGAAGGAAAAAAGTTTTTTAACGATTAAACCTTATTTGCATAATAAAAATGTTATTTTGCATGTATGTAAGATAAGACATTTTCTGGAATTAATAACCCAACAAAAGCTCGGTAAATGACAATAGCAAAGTGACAAATACATCTGAGGAGTGAGTATACAAGAAATCACGCGATCGTAGCCACGTTGTGTCGTTTGATTTACGATTTTGATGTTAGTGTGTTGGTGAATATATGTCTGAATTCACAAATCGCGTGCAATCGATTGTCTGTTAACAGATTAGTATGCAGTTTTAATTATAATCAGTGAAATGATCGAAATTGTATTATCAATAAAAACTTTCAATCATCAAAATTAAGGAAAAAGTTTCTCGTACATGCATTAATTCAGAGCCAAAAAATACTAATTTCAATATTTAAAATTTAACATGAGTGTTAAAGTGTAAATGTTTAAGTGTAAGTGTTTAAGTATGAGTGTTAAAGTGCACGAATTCAGAAATAGTTCACGTGTAAGTATTGGATTTTGTACTTGCATACTTAAATGTGAATATTTACACTTCAACACTTATACTTGCAAACTTACGTACACTTATACTTGAACATTTCTAAACTCATTTATCAATCACCCTACATAGTATAATTGAGAAAAAAACTAAACACTTATAAAACATTCTTATATAAAAAGTAGCTACAATTACAGAATGCTAACAATTATAACTTGAAACTTTGAAATATAAATACAACATCATTAATGAATATTAAATGATTCAAATAATGAAACAAGTCAACATGAGTTTTGCATATTTGCACTATAGTTATAAAGTTGACCAAAGTAATCATGCATGTTAACACACAAATTCGATATGAATTCATACTAAGTTATGCATTCAAAATAAACGAACGT
>JABFPJ010002357.1:0-19990 GCA_022817425.1 Gryon sp. ZL-2020
CCGGATTGGCCGGCTAACCGCGCGACGCGATTGGCCCGGGCTATCGGACCTTTAAATTCCGTTCGGTGAACTGTCCATTTTGACAGTTCGCCGAATTTCCGCGGAGCCGTAACCTATCTTGGTTACAGTATATAACTTTTTCCTGCTAAAATATATAAAAAATATAGCTTTTCACTGAAAATGTATGTACACATATTCACATTTATTTTTGCATATATATTTTGAAATATATTTTGTTTTTTCGTTAGGGAATGAAAGAGCAAATAAGAGAAAAGTAAATATATCGAAGTTGACTGTAATTAGGAGGATTATACATTTGCGGATTTAATTAATTTAATGAAAAATTTTTTATTCATTTTGTTTCTAATTAAATATTTAAGTATTTTTTGTTAATAATTGCACGAATATAATATGTGTATAATGAAAACTTTGGAACGTATATTTGTTGATATTGAATGAATGAAATCGTCAATAAAAAGCGTGGTATTATTTACGGTAACAAACACAAACAAATAATACGATCTTCAAAGAGTTATCACACTGCGAGTGACGTTTTGATTTAGATAGTGCTAATAGAGACGAATGTTGCAAAAAAGCGATGTGACTAATGAATGTTTTCTAATTACTGTTGCAATACGGTGCGTCAAAATTAAAATATAAACAATAAGTTGAAAAAAATTCGCGAGAGTTTCAACAACAGTAAGCGAAAGACTGATTACTTGAAGAGTAATTATTTTTCCAATCAAAGAGCAGTACATTGTATCTTTAAAAAGTGTAGCTTTTATAGTTTGAGATTCCTAAAAGATCAATAGAAAATAAAAAAAATTGAATTCAAAGGAAAAAAACCTTTTCTTTTACCTTATCTAAAAACAGAAGCTTTAATTATGAATCTGAATATTATTGCAATATATATTTCTTGATCAACTTTATTTATGAATCATTTTTGCACATTATATATTGTTACTTTTGACTCAAATTTAATCGAACTGATGGGTATTTCTTTTTGAGTACTTATATCCTTTTGGTAGTTAAATCGACAAATTACAACAAAATTACTAAACATAAAAAGTCGTTTCATATTAAAAATACTAAAAAAATAGCGTAAGTATAATGTAACTGTAATAACGTAGCACCACAATTTGAATACTGTAATAATTATAAGATAAATTAGAGACGTTAATTGGAAGTTTAAATGGAGATCTCAAACAACTTTCGTTACAGAATACTTTATAATGAATATATAAGTGTTCTAATCTAAAAGAACTTTAATGTAAACTTAAACTGCAGGAAGATAATCCTATTTTTCGATTTCAATGCTTATGAACAATTGCAAAAAGAAAAAAAATTGAAATAGTAACAGATCTGATTATGGGTGCAATCTTATGAACATGGATATTTCAATATTATTTCTTAAGAATTTCTTATAGAGGTATCATTAAAATATAATTGCTTCTATAAATTTTATATTTTATCATGTTTATAGTTACTATAAATTTTTTAAAATTTAATACAATATTTTGTTACGCTTCCGTACATTTTACGTCGTTATTTTTGTTTAGAAGAAAAGTATTTTACTTTCAGGATGACATACATTTTGCTATGACATCGAAACGGAGATATGTTACTTTCTTTTTTACTTTTCATATTTAGATTTCAAGAAATGTAATGAATAAATTTCCGAGAGAAACAAAATATACGAAAATTTACTTTTGTATTTTGTCTTACTTTGCTTATTTTTATGAAGAAAATAAGCAAATATTTCATTATTATCTCATTTTCAATCAATTAAATTACATAAATTAATCTATTTCGAAAGTTCACACGTTTCTTAAAATAAAGAGTACTTAACATTAAGAAATATTTCTCTTTTTTATTTGATAGACGTTTTTCTTTTTTTTTTCATGAATTAAATGTAAGTTTAAATTTGATACTATTAATAATATCTCACATTACTCATTTTTTACGACCGTTTATTGAAGATTTTTATAGCTTTAAATACAAGTACCACGTCTAATTTGTTTATTGTAAATTCAACTTTTTTAAACATGTAACTGCATGTTTTCGTTTATCTAATATTACATTATTCAAACATTACATTTACTGTGAATAAAATTAACTAGCAATTTCATATGCCGATGTTTTCACTAACTTGAGCAAATTTTATATGAATTTATTTATCCATGAATAAATAAATTAATATTTGTTTCAGATGACATTGTTTTCATTTGACAAATAAAATTTATTTGATTAAATATTTAATATATTAATAATATTAAATATAATATATTACATCCTAATTAATCCTAATTAATAAAGTTGATGTACAGTTTCTGGTCTTTTTCAGTAAGTTCCAGTAAGTCTTATCTTTGTTTAACCATTTTCTATGTTATTAGTTAAACAAAGATAACACGTACTAACACTTACTGAAAAAGACTAGGCATTTATGCTAAAGACTATATACCAATGAAGTTGGCATACAGCTATATTCAAGCGTCACGTTTTTAAAAACCAATCAGATTACAGTATTATTTGACAGCTCTAATTTTGAAAAATGTTTGACATTCAAGTACAGGTTAATTACAACTATCAGAATAAAATTTTCACATTTGCAAAAAAAAAAAAAAAAAAAAAAAAAAAAAAAAAAAAACCAAAAATCAGTATAAAAAAATTAAAAAAGTTTAGTTACAAAAAATTAAACATTCAATCTGTGCGCCCGTAGCGCACTAGTCGAAACAAATTCGGTATTTATCGTAACATGAATTAAAACTTTAATGAATCTTATAACTTGAGAAGAATTTTTTAAAAAAAATCATTTTCATCAAAATATTGTTTTTCCAGTTTAAAAACAATAGTATTTACTAATGAATATTCTTACTTTTCATTCATAAACAAATCAAACGACAATGTCTTTCAACTCTTTAAATTTTCATAATAATTAAGTTCAATTAAACAAATCCCATTCAATTTATAATTTTGTTTATTTCAAGTTTTCTTTTAATTGATTTCATCACATGGGGAAAATAAATTTAAAAAAATCGATGAAAATGAACAAAATCGAAAAAAAGAAGATCACTGTTTTTTGTTGTTAAACAAGCGTTATAATATTATTTGATTAATTTGCGTTTCACGTTGAAATGCGTTTTCAGCAAAACAAATCACGTTGTTTACTTTTACTATAAAAATGATGCGGCATAATAAAAATCACATTCAGCATGCACGACGATAAATTTGCTAAAAAGTTTTGCGTATTGTCGCGCAGCATCGATCAAATTACCGAGAGCGCAGCAAAAATTGACGCCTCTCGTACTCGGCAGCTCTCGGCGATTTATTTAATCTCATTGTGTGAAATTGAACGATTGTACTTGCGAGCGCGCGCGATTTTCATGATACATTTATTCATTAAATAATAGCGCAACAAATTTCAGTTGTATAATTTTCGTCGGCATCAAATTGGTCGTGGCGTTTCAATCAATCAGTCAGTCTCGTTGGGAGGGTGTTTTAATTTTTGACGTAATAGGGGAATATTGTAAAGCTGCGAACTTGCGTTTTACAAAATTAACAAATAGTTGCACTTTTGCTTAGAGTTTTATATATATACATATGTGCATAAATATAAAACGTACGTTCGGAACAGAACGATCCCTTCCAGCCAGTGTTACACACGCAAGAGCCTCGCACGCATTGACCGTGTTGATTGCAGTCGGGTACTTGGCAATCCGTGAGCGGGATGTCGCATTCTGCACCCTTCCAGCCGTCCTCACAGTGACATACACCTCCGCCGTACTGACCGTGTGACGAGCATAATACCGGACATACGCTCTTACTGCAATCCGCACCCTGAAACAATTGCATTTCTCACGGTTAATGAGAAATTGTAACTGCATTTATATCTATATATAATTAATTGAATACATATTTCGCGTAGAATGTTTTTTTTTATTTTGAAGATTAATGGGAATGAGCGTTCTAGAAATCTAATGATGCTAACATCTTGTCTATCAAGAAATATAAAAACAATCATTACTTGAGTGTATATTACTTGAGAGTTTATAGTTAACAAAGTTGAATCGCCATGACCATTAATTTAACTTCATGAATAAGTTGATATAATTTCATTTAAGTTCTTGATTTAACGCTTAATTGGAAATATTTTTGATAGAATGTATTATTTCATATAGAAAAAGAGGTGATGAAACTTTTAGTTAGTACAGTTGTTCATATCATATATAAAATATAGTCAATTAAAAATTTGTCTTAAAGTACTAAGTTTTAGAGTAGTTTAGAACAATTATTAATTGATCAGTTGGATAATAACAAATCTAAAATTTGCTAGTAATTTATATCGCTAAACCTCATAAGTAATACAAAAACATGGCGAGAAAATTTCAATAAATTTTACTCAACTTTCAGTGATGTAGAGACGAGAGCAAGATTTTGCGAAAAATGACTCAACTTTTTATTGAAAATTATTATTTATTTTTTGACGAATTTTTCATGAATATTTAGTAATCTTTTATGAAAAGTTGAGTAATTTTTCAGAAAATCTTGCTCTCGTCTCAGCATTACTAAAAATTAAGTTCATTCAAATTCATTTGAAAATAGTTTAAAATTTATTAAAATTTTTGTATCGTGTATAAGTAAAATATTAAAAAAATATATATTTTAGAATTATCATATTATATTATGTTCTTTTATATCATATGAATGTTCTTTTATCATGTAGGTTAATTTAAATTTTATTATTGGTAATCATTAACATAATAAGCGAGCGAAAAATCCATATTTTAACTCTGTTACAAAAGAAATTTTCATTTTCATTGTAAAACATTTAAAGCGAAGAATGCTCTAATTAACTTGCACCATGAAATAATAACTGGTAAATTGTTTCGATATATTCTTGTAATTTTTTTCATTTTATAATGCTCTATGAAATATGTGTTATTGACAGGAAACCAAGCGTAATCGTAAATGTAGTTAAGTCAAATGAAAGGGAGATAAAATTTAGTATTCAGCAAGGTCTGTATTGAGATCTATATTGTTCACACTTTACATAAATGATTACATTATACAATATGTACATCACCATTGAATGTACCAGAATACTTGTTGATAATGTAATATTGCATGTAACTGTCTAACTGACATGAGTTATAAATAAAATGGTCTCTCTGAAATGAAATAAAATAATACTTTCATGGGGAATTGATTTCCAAATCATGATGATTCTCGTATTTATATATCTTTCGGTATAATATTATCAATCATTATGTTAACATTTAGTATACAATTAACAGAATTTTTTTAAATTTTATTTAAACATTTTACAAAACATTTAATTCTCGATAGTAAATTAATGAAGGATAAACCAACTTATTATATATTAAAGCAATTTTTACTAACACAGTATAAATTAAAATATTATTTACAGTTAATTAATGTTCAACCTGCTTTATTATTAAAACAGATTATTCATCTACACTTATTGAATCACAAGTTACATATCCGCAATAATTATTAAAAATACATTTTTAATCTCCGCACTAGTCAATTCCATTTTAAACCGTTACCCACAAGTGAAAATTTCCAATTTTAATTTAATTGCCAACATTGCTTTCTGAAATTGTGACGAAAATACTTGTGCATCATCAAACGAATCTATAAATTATTTCTAAAACTACGTTTAAAAATTCAGCATCATACTTTTTTTTTCTTTCTAAGAAATCAATTTTTTCATTATCAATTATTAATTACTTCATATATTTTAATTTTAAATTATATATTCGTAAATAATGTGAAGTTAGATATGCTGAAGGATTAAAATAAAAAAATTCAAATTAGATGGACATTTTAGAGATGTTAAGAACTCTATTTTTTAATTAATTATTTAAAAAAACAGATTTTTAATTAAAATGAGAAAAGTAATTAAAGGTAAAACTTGTCCAAGTCTTGTTTAATAAATTAAGTTCTTATAAATGTTATTATGATTTTATTTTGCACGCTTTTATCTAGCTAAATGTTTTACATCTTAAAAACTAATTTTAATATATTTCTATATGTATCTGAATAAATAACATAAAGGATATTTGATTTTCTGTCACTATCATCTGAAGTAATCGATAAACATGTAAACTTGATCATTATTAATCATTATTCTCCGTGTGAAATTCCAAATAATAATTAAAATACCACCAATCGTGACAAAGCATTAATATTACCGATCGTCAACAAATATCTCGATATTGACCTCAACTAATTCAATCTGATTAAATTTGATTAAACCAACCCTCATTTAACTTGGCCAAACCTAATCAGACCTGATTAAATCTGATTATATCTAATCAACTGCGATGTCGACTAATTGAGTTGCAATATCTTGGTTGTGACAACTTTGTTAAACATTTTTTTCTAATATATCATTCATAATCGTATCACCACTCATATTACCTGCATAAAATCAAACCTTAACAAAAAGTTGCAAGCAATCGAGTTGTCTTTGTGCGAAACTTTGAGCAAAAATAATAAATATGCAAAATAATAAGTATCTTTGATTAAACTGAAAAAAGAAGCAAAAAGAATTGTTCAAAAGCAAATGACGATAAAATAAGTTTTTCTAAAGTTAATTTAATACATTGAAAATACGTGTTTAACATTATTTTCAATTTCATGAATATTAAAATCGTAAACATTAAAGCAATACAGATCTTTCATTTTAGTTGGCTTCCATTGCTGCAAAAACCTTACATTAATTATTTCAAATAGAAACTTATATGTACACTAGTGAGTCATAACTTTGCTCTTCGTAGTCGCTAAAACATAAAGTTACTGAGAACAATGTTCTCCGTTATTTACAACTGACAAGACTCAATTGAACAAAAAGTCGAAATTCGGACTGAAGTGAGGTCACAAAAAATGACCATTTCCTTTTTCGATTCTCTTATAATTTTCATTAGTCATTTCATTGTAGCTACACAAAACCATATTATCCGATCATTCATTTTCAGTTTCAATTTGCGAGCTAATGAATTTACAACTTTTTTGCCGTTTCTAAAATAATTTTCATTATTTAAAGGAAATCTGGCCATAAACATATGTAATATAACACGCAACTTTTCATTTTTTTTGTTAAAGTTATAATATTATTAAATTATTAAGTTATTATAAATTTTTCTTCTTGAGAGCGAACTTTACTTTACTGAAGTCATAGTTTGCTGAAGTCATACTTAAGTATATATAGAAAATAAGTTTTTGCTTTTCATCTTTCAAAGATACTTAGTAATTTTTATAAAGAGGTTTTCTAATTAAGTTAAAAAATTGACTAAATATAAAATAATTTAAATTTAATTTGATATCAAGTTCTGTTGAAGTTTGTATTTACGTAAGTGGGAATACAATTTAATAAATTATTGTTTATTTAGTTTTTGATAAAGTAGCGTAATATAAAAATCAATCTAAAGTTAAAACATTCGATTCTTTCCAAAACAGACGTATACAAAATTGTTTGACTGAAGTATACGAGTTCAAATAGTTTGAAACTATTTAAATTACTATTCAAAATACTTTTAGCTTACTATTTTTATTTCCGTTAATCTTTAGTTAATTCATTGATATTTTGCAGAAACTACAGCATAGTTTCTCTTTGATCCTGATATATATTTTCTTTTTCCCGTTTTTTCTGTAAATCCACTTTGCCAATATTTGGTTTTCCATGTAATCCTATATTTTTTATTACTATTTATATCTATGCGTATTTTCATGTTTATTTTGCGTAAATTTATATATAAAAGAGGAAGAGCACACTATCATATCTCATAACTAGTTTCCGTTCAAATTACATATTTGAATTCTATATTTTCATTTAGTCACCCGTGTAAAAAAAAGAATTAGGCACAAATAAGGCTTAAGAATGGCTTAGGAGCGCGAGCCAATCGCTTGCCTTACTATTGCCGTTCTATTGCCATGCTGCTGCCATATTCATGCCAAGTTTGTAGTATGGCAACAGTATGGCAAGAGCTTGGCTCGCTTGCGTCATCCTTCCATTTTGTTACGCGGGCATTGTTGGGCGTTACTTTTCCGAAAAATAATATACAAAATTCAGTTTCTGATATTTCTAAGAGACAAAGTATGATGTAAGTGTAAAAGAACTCTTTTTCTAGGAAAACGAAAATCTGTATGATATAATTTTGTCTAAGTTTTATATTTCTGTTGTTAGCGAGAATCGCAAATTATAGAATTAAAATATAATACATAATTCCAATAGTCTTCATAACTGAAGCCAATAAATTCATTTGTATTTTTATTCATTTGAAATGAAATTAATTTTAGACGATGTAAAAATTTACCTGGTATCCGTCAATGCAATCACATTTGCCAAGATAACACGAACCACGACCGGAACAGTCATTTAAGCAGGTGGTAGAAACGCCCTCGGCTTCCGTGACGACCAATGTCACTTTGTATGTTTTCAGCTCGTCATTATAGATGGATATAAACCAACGACCGGTGTCTAAGTATTGAACTAAACTCACGTTCACCAACATTGTTTCCATTACACTTCTCTTCAAAATCACTCGGTTTTCCATCGCAGATTCCTTGTCGTTAAACGCTACGCTTTCCGGAGAAATGCTCCTTTTTATACTAAAAGAAGAGTCAAGAAAAATATACATTATAATAGCTATACAAATGTACTGTAAAACATTAGAGATGAAAAGTTGCTCTTTTTAGACGATAACTAGATATCGACATCAAAGAGATATGCTAAATGATAAAAATATGATAGCTTTTATATGCTCGAATTTTTTTCTTAGATAACATTCGTGACATTTAATGTTAAAGATTTGTCAGTACATTTGTTAGAAGGGAAATTTATATATATAACAGAACAGAATTAGTGCTTATATGTAATTTTGAAAAGTTTAAAAAGAAGTTGAAATTTTGAAAAGTTTAAGATATTTTAGTTCCGATGTTCGTTTGCAGTTCAGAAAATATTATAAATCCCACATGAAAGTAAAAGATGATTCAAGCTCAGAAAACTTGTTACGTTTAACTTCTAAACCAAACCATTTTTAAAGCTCGTCAAACTTTGAATCATAAAATGGCACTTAATATATTAATAATATTTCGTATTTTATAATTTTTACTTAAAATCTGTAATTACAAAAAAATACTATATGATAATGAAAAATTCAAATGATTTGAGTTTTTTTCAACGTAAAATTAAAACCGAACAAAAATTTTGTAATAAACTTAAAAAATAGTACATTACGCAACAAGGGAGATGAAATCGGGAATTCGTTTTCCCGAGCGGAGTTTACAAGCCGAGCCGAAGGCGAGGTTTGTAACCGCGAGGGAAACGAATTTCCGATCTTCTCCCATGTTGCGTACTATATTTTTCGTTACGAGGGAGGGAAAGAAGCCATTTTCCTAAATCTCCCTAAGGAGGAAAATGGCATTTTCCCTCCCCGAGTAACGAAAAATAAATTAAATATAATAGTCATAGACCAAAAATGATAACTGATATATTTTTGTATAACAGTTTGATATGAATCGATACTGTTTGTCTGCAAAGAGAGTTAAACAATCAAGGTTTTAATTAAAAATAGGAATAATAAAATGATAATTTAATAATTTGATTAATTGAGAATGTTAATTAAATATCAGTGGAATATATATAAATACAAATAAGCAGAAATAAATGTTTTAGAATGCTGGTTATTTAAATTTTGCTATTATTAACAAAATAATATTTTGTATTTATAATTAAATAAGTATGAAAAAGTTGTGTAATTAACATAAATTAAGTTATTAATTTCCGTTCATTTCATTTTATTGATTTAGCGAGAAAATGTTTGTTGCATATTTTATGAATTATGTTCTACCTGTAGTTTATATATAAAATTGGATGTTAAAACTTAACTCTTGAAACTGCAATCGTAAGAGCCAATTAATAGTGAAATATACGCACATATTTATGATAAATTAATTTTTCCATTTATCGTTATAATTAATGCAAAATGTATTTAAAGGCAGAAGATTCTTCTATTATTGAAACAGACCTTCTAAAATTGTATGTCAATGTTTTTATTAATTATGTAAGTTAAGCAATAATTCACTCAAATTAGCATTCCGTTATTCTGACAAATAATCTCGAGAGGGAATTTAAATGAAATCCAATATGAATAATATGACATATCTCACAGAAATTAATTTGGAACATGACATGATGTTCTTCCAAATATTTTAGATAACTTTTATGCAATTTATTTTTTGCATTAATTTTAATATATTTAAAATTTATTTAATTTTTTAATATATTTATATTTAATTTAAATATATTTGATTGTGAAATACTCAATTTTCATTTAAACAATACGAAATATTGTACTTAAGTTAAATAGAAAAAAATGCCGAATATAATAATATCTAGGCAAAATACTTATCTCATCGGAACTGTTTATATTGGAATCTGACACGGAAGCGGAAATTTATATGAAAAATGGCGTCGAAGGAAGTACAAATATTTACTTTACGTAATATATAAAATATGGAATATTTCATGAAGAAATGTAGGAATTTGATATTTTATAATAAGAATATTCTCTACTAGATATTACTTTGTAACATACAAATTACTTTTTTTTATTTTATGTTTTAATTTGTTGTATGTGCAAATTAATGAATGCGTTTTAAGACGTGTGTAAAAATATAATTAAATCATTGGTATTTGAAAATGAAATACACACTTTTTATATAAAATTATAGTGATAAATATCGTTAATCAGTTTCCGAGATTTTTTATTAATAATATAGACATATTGAATTTTTGAAATATTATTTCACGCGTTGATTTAATATAATATAAATGTGTAATACTTTTATTCACAAACTTATATCGTATTTAGTTATTTACAAGTCACATCTAAGAAAACGTTCATGTAAACAAATGTCTATAATAAACGTAATAAATGTTAGGTCAATGAAGAAGTATCACTTTTGATATTAGTCGTGCTCTAATTAGTGAACATTAATTCTGGAAAATATGTTAATTTAAATTCAGTTCAGCTTATTACATATACGTTTTCAATACATAATTGATATAATCGATTCAATATTATGAAGTAAAATCGAGAAAAAAATGTAAGGTAATAGACATTTTTGGTGAAGAAGAATATATAACTAATAATAATAATTTATAAATGAAAATAATGTTACTTCTTGCTTTTCGAAGAAACTCACAAAATCAATCACAAAATTCTTGTAATCAGAAAAATTTGATCAAATAAAAATGGTTCGTAGAAATGCGAATAAATTCGTTTTGTGTATGAATATAGAATATTTTAATTTAAAATAACTTTCTTTTTATTCTTTTTTATTTAATGAAAATAATTGAATTCGTTTTCACATTGTTTCTTTTTTGTAATTTCATAATCAAGAAAATTAATTTGTTTTAAGAAAAAATTGCTTCTCAAAAAACAATTCATGGAAAATTATTTATAGTTCTTAATTATATAACCTGGTATTAAATGTAAATATTGATTTCACGGTTGTTCATCTGACAAGTAACATTTATCAATAACTGAAATATTTTCTGGATTCACTCTAATTAGAATCTCTGAATATCACAAGAGTGACATCTTATTATGATTCTTTTATTAAAAAATCGGGCGTTCGTTATTGCAGAAGTCAAGTCTAGATTTCAGGTCAGTGTTTAATCAAATTCCCCCAACCAGAATCCAGATTATTAATCAGTATACCTTGAAATTCGCAATTACAATTTCTATTATATATACGTAACACCAAATGCCTTTGTCATTTTAATTTTACTTTTTTTATTAACGATTATTACTTAGAATCTTTTTAAATAATAAAAATGTGTTATTAATATAAATTTATTTTTATTCGTCATAAAACATAACTATATTACATTTTTTATGTAACTTATTTTTGTCACGCTATTTTTTTCCAAAGTAAAATTGAATGAAACAAAAGTAGATACTACCGGTATCTAAGTACTTTTGTAAAAATAAGAGAAATACTTGTAGCATTTTAATAGTGCGGATGTTAATGAAAATACACGTACTTAAATTTCGTGGCACAACATTCAATGAAATTACATTACATTTTGCACGTTTTCTTAACATTAAACAGAAAAGAAAAAAAAGACATCTGGCTAGAGCCATCTTTGCAATTTGCAGACAGTGAAAAAACATTGAAGGTTTGAGGGTGCAAAAAAAATTGCTGGACGAATCCGCGCAAGCAAAGATCTCGCAGGTTCGTTGATGCATCTAAAAATAACATTGCGCGCGAACTTTCGGGACGGCTTGGTCGTGTTTAACCAAACGTCATTAACGTGATAATTGAAGGGCTTGCGGGCAAGAATAATAAAAAGCTTTATTTTTGCATCGGCCTTGCGGCAGCTTCTTTTTCTTACCGATGATCAACGCGACCTCCTTTGACGAACTCAACAAAGTCGTACTGGGTGACGCTCGGGGCGACGTTTCTGCGTCCGTAGACGGCAAAGTTGGCGCCCCACGGCAGCGTCAAGTTCAGTCGTATGAAGGCCGGCTGTTTATTAATGAACTCGGTATTCCAGAAATTGTATGGCGGTATCATGGTGGTGTGTGCGATATTGTATGCCTGCAGCTCGAGCACGGACGGCCACTGTTGCGCGGATTGCTGGATCTGCGGATCGCTTTGCTGCTGCTCCGCCGCTGCCTCAGCCACGCTCGGGTGCTCCATTGTACTTGTCCATACGCTCTCTGTGGACAACATAATGCAAAACGTACAGGGGCTTATATCATACTATTTCATACTTACTTATACACGCTAACTAACATGTCAATTCTATGCTTTTCAAGCAAATGTAATGTTATGTATGTTTCAAGAATAGAACATTATGTTGCATTAATCTTAATTTCATGAAATAATGTAAATGACAATGAATAAAGACAAACTTTTATGTTGTTTAATTATGCACGTATTTTAATTTTTACGTGCATATAATTTATTTTACGACATTTAGGATAAATAAAATGAGAAAATAAATTATGATGAATAAAATATTTTTTATCATAAAAACACAGTCATCTATATTTCTTATCAATGGATGTAATATATATTTACATGACACTTTCTTTACTTGTGTAAGTAGCTTCAAATAACAAGTTACGGGTAACTCCAGGAACTATAAAGTTCCGTTTTACACGTTTCGATTCACATGTTTTATCTTTGGACTACTTATAAAATTGATGTAAAATTACGGTAACTGTTGGAAGTCACGAGTAATAATCAATAAGACGTTTTCAGGGATACTAATATCAATATGTAGTAATAAGCAGACCATTACATTAGCATTAGACACCCAGTTAAAAATATGCGAATCGCTGACGAATCGATGACGACTCGTTAGTGATTCGTCAGCGATGCTGAAATTGGTGACGCTTCGCAAACGACTCACTGACGACTTGCTGTCGAATCGTTAAGAAATGAAACATTAAAATTCGCTGACGAATTGTTGATGAGTGCCTGACGACTCTCTAACTCGTTTGCGACTCAATGAGAACTCGATGAAGACGCGATGATGATACCCTAACGACCCGAGCACGACTTGCTATAATGATGTGCTGACGACTCGCCAGTGACTCGTTTATTACTCGCTAGCGACTAGCTTACTACTCGTTAACGAGTCAACTTAAGTTCTTTGATTTTTTTAATTTTTAATTCTTAAAAGTAAGTAATTTAACACTTATTAATGATATTTTTTAAATATTACAAAGCGAATCATAAATGAGTAGTCATAAATGAGTAGTCATAAATGAGTCGCTAGCGAGTAATAATCGAGTTGCTAGCGAGTCGTCAGCGCATCATTAGCAAGTCGTGCTCGTGTCGTTAGCGTATCATCATCGTGTCTTCATCGAGTTCTCATTGAGTCGCAAACGAGTCGTCAGGCTGCAGAGTGGTCCGGCACTCATCAACAATACGTCAGTGAGTCGTTTTAATTTTTCATTTTTTTTTAAATTCAGCATCAATGACGAATCGCTGACGAGTCGTCAGCCTTAAATCATAATTATTAAAATATCGGAGAATTTTCCTTTAAATAATTCTAATATAATGGGACTTTTAATGTACTGTAATGTATTCCTTAACAAAGTAATTAATCTTAAAAAGGGAATGTTAAATCAAGTAGAATTCGGTTAAATTTTAAGTTAAATTAAGTGAAATATAGAATAGAATGTAGTTGAATCTACGAGATGGTTGAATAAATTAATTTATTGTGTAAATTCAACTTTGCTGCAGAGGTGTTGAATATATCCTATAAACAGACCGAAGTAAGCGTTCGATCCAATAGTTTGAATTTAAACTCGTTCTTAGATTTACTCTATTAAATAATCCATACTAATATATAAAATTGAAAATATGTTTGTTTGTTTGTATGTCAATCACGCAAAATCTACCGAACTGATTTTGCTTAAATTTTGAAAGCAACTAGCTGAAATCTAAAGAACCGATTTTGCTCAAATTTTGGTTTTAGGCTTTATAAAATTGCGATATATAAAGTAGTTTTTGAAAAAATAATTTTTTCGATTCTGGACCTCCTCCCCTTATGCGGTTGTCAGGTGGTTATCAGGGGATTGTCAGGGGGTTATCAGGGGATTGTCACGGGATTGTCGAGGGGTTTTCAGGGGGTTGTCAGGTGGTTTTCAGGGGGTTGTCAAAAAGTTTTCAGGATGTTTGGGATCACAGGGTTTCGCCCGAGCGAATCCGGGTTTCAGCTAGTTATTTATAATTATTGGTATTATTTGAATGAAAATGTAAATCTTTTTATGCACCTTGGAAGCGGACAAAAGTGGAACTAACCACGCCCTAGGGCGGTAAAAATGCTCTCGGGCTACGCCCTCGAGGATCTTACAGCCCTCGGGCGATAAGTTCCACTTTACCGTCCGCTCCCTCGGTCCATAAAATAGCGTACCAGTAATATATAATATATAATCTTCCATATATAACGTACCAGCAGTAATATACTATTACCTTCATATAATGGTTAGAGAACGTTACAATCAAGTTACAGTGAAATTACATTTGAACTCACTGTGAACGCACTGTGATCTGACTATGAAGCTACTGTGAACTCACTGTGAAGCTACTGTAAACTTAATGTGAGACCACTGTGAGCTCCCCGCGTGGACAAATTAGTCTGGATATAGTCTGGCAAAGTGTATCCAGACTACATCCATACTACATCCATACTGCTTTTTCCACTAGGGTCACTGTGTAATAATATGTGAACTGACTGTGAGGTCACTGTAAAGCTATTGCGAGTTAGCTATGACTTAATTACAGTGACTCACAATTAGCTCACACTGAGTAGGAAATTGTGCACATCATGTAATTCCTTTGTGACTCATTTGTGATTTACATGTGAATTCACTGTTAATTCATCGTTAACTCTCTACAAAAATTGTGGTTGTTTGGGAAAATACTACTTTTCAAAGTAAAAGAATGCATTAGATTTTTCTTATTAAACTGCAGTACTTGATTAGTATTAAATTTATGGGTCAGTTGTATGTCTTCTTCTCTTTCTAATGGTTCTAATTTTATAAATAAACGCTTTAATAATACGTTTCATTATTAAATATTTTACTTATTAATATTATTGACATTATGTGAATAAACAAACTTTTATTTAAATTTGATAAATAATTATAAAATCAGTTCAAAATTATTTATTAGTACTATCAAAATTAAATTCAAGTAAAAAATGAAAAAATTGATTCCAATTTAGTAGTATTTGGAAATCTGATTTGAAATTGAATAAAAAGAAAAAAAAAGAAAATAAATTTTTCATATTCGTATTTAGTTTGTTTTATTATGTTGACCAAGTAAATAATTTCCAGTTTGTCCATTGGAACAAACGTTCACGTTCCAAAGGACACTACATATAAAATTGTGTTCCCGGAGGCTGACCGCCGAGTTTGTTATTAAAATTATCATCTAACTTGATTCCTCTTTAATTTCCTCTTCATTGTTTCTAAAAGATTTTACGTTTAAAAAAATATGGAAAGGGATGTTCGTTAAAAAAGGGAGGCTGGAACGGGCATACGTGACTTGTTATGACAAAAGGATAAAGAGCGCTAAAAAGTACTGTAAAAAACGTGATATCATTCATGAAAAGCCCCGAACTTAATGGTACAAAAATTCTCTCTAAACGCTCTTACAAATTATTTCAATTTAAAATACATTTCACGAGCTATTCTTCAAAACTAAAACGAAGTGTAATTATTCACAAAAACATTTTCTTTTCATGAAATTATATTTACAATTTATACTCAAGTTTCAAGTATCAAGTGAATTTAATTTTCAAATTTACTAATTAAAAGAATGTATTTCCTTAATGCTCAATTAATTTTATCTTGTACTTATTTTAACAATTTTTAAATATTTCATAACTACTTTCTGAATATTTGCGTACTGTATTCATGTTTTAACTATTTTATTATATTATGTTATGAATTAATAATGTAAGTTGTGTAAATTTAATTTACGGTACATTGGTCAGTTGAAGGAAAGTGTGAGCCAATGTATTGGAATTTAAACAATTTAATGAAAATTATTAAGAATAATAATCAAATGTATAAAATAATTGATTTTAACAGTTGTTCTAAATTTCAAGACTTTCTGCTCCCATGTGCTGAATAAGATTCATACAAAAAAATAATTTCCTGTAACTTAAAATTATTCTGTTTATTTTTGAAAATTTTAATAATTTTTATATCAAATGTAAACGTTATAAATAATAAAAAATCATTGTCAGAGAATATACAAATTGGGAATATAGCATTTTATATAATGATAAAAACTTTTAAGAAAGGCTATCTGACTATCTGTTCAAATTACCAGGCCCTTTTCTAAAATTGTTTTTATTTTTGATCCGGAAAGATACGCGCTTTTTCGGCATCTTTCTACACTAACGCTTCTCAGTTAACTTTGCCGGTCGTTCGTAATGACAGTAGTGCGCTTACTTCCGGGTTACACGTTGTATTTTCCTGTTTCGTATTCTAAATTCTTTTTATCGTGTAAATTTTTTTCACAGTGTTAAATAAAGTTAATATACAAGAAAAAGTATTGTTAATAATAAATACTATTTTGACTATTAGACGAAATACGATGGATATTAATTCAACAACAAGTCGTTCTGTAACAGCGTATGATATTGAAGCATACTTGTAGAGTTGTATCTTTTATTACCATTAGTTGTCAACGTAATAATACGTGTCGTTAATTTAAAAGAAGTGGATGTTGTTTCAATTACAAACGGCTACATGCTTATTACGAATGCACTTTTAAAATAATATTACACTACATTCATATAACTGCATTAAATGTAAAAGTAATATCTAAATATATTGTTTTAACAGAATGTAGTCTACAACAAGATTTTCTTGATTTAATGTCGATTTTGCTCCCCGTGTTGATTCCTGGTAAAAAATTATATAAAAATATACATTGCCATAGATTTAGCCATGGGTGTCACAGTGTTTGCCACGCTATGACACAAATGTGGCATACTGTGGCATATAATGTGGCATATAGACATAGCTTATTATACCATATTATGGCAAATGCCGTGGCAACCTTCGCTAAAACTGTGGCAATGTCTATTTTTACATATTTTTTTTAACCGGAATACTCTGTTTACTGAATACTTTTTCTATATCTTTTTTGTAGAATATTTAATTATATTATATATAAATGTAAATTATAAATAATTACATATGTATTCTTAAAATGCGAAAATTTGTTATTCACTGCCTATACCTGTAACTTCAGTGACTACGATAAGTCACAACATTAACAACAGCACTGGGGGAACAGCGAGCTAGGGGATTCATTCTGTATCGAGAAACAGCTAAGGTAAGCTAATTATTTGTGTTCACTTTTTCCATAAGTCTTACTGTTTACTACTTTTGTTAATTAAAAAAAATATTCCTTTTTTTTATCTTTTTAGTTATATGATATTTTGTTATCATGTATACACTTCTATAATCTAAAAAAATGATACACGCAAAATTAAATTACATTAAAAATTACTATACTGTACATTAACGCTGACATAAAAATAGTTTGCTTACATTTTTATAAGCACTGTTTACTTTCAAATTAAAAGAATTATAGAAAAATTTGTCATACAGTATAGTAAAAATTGCTATTCCGTATCACAAATTTTTCTATAATTCTAGTATTTTGAAAGTAAACAGATTTGTAATAATGTAAACAAAATATTTCTATGACAGTGCTGCTGTACAGTATAGTAATTTTTAATGTAATTTTATTTTGCGTGTACAATGAAAGGAATAAAGAAATTAAATTTATTTTTTAGTGCATTTAGGGTGAATAATTTCAGATATTCTGAAACTATTTAAAATAAATCTTCTTTTAGAAGCAGCATGATACGCTTCCATCAGAAGATAGCCGTGAAATGGTGAGTGATCTTTGATATAGCATGATTTATGGGTCTACCGCAATTTTACTCTTCCATTTATTACTGTTACTACTTTGAACATATTATAAAAATGTAATATTAGTATTAAGCTAGTATTAAACAGCTGCATTGTAAATATTTAGTTATTAGAAGTAAATTAACTCCCCCTCCTATACATATTATATTCGTTTAATATTTCATTATATATGTTTCATTTTTTCAATATCGTGTGACTGTATGTTTTAAAGTGTTGCTTTAAAGTCTACGTAATAATCTACGACGAGAAAGATTGAAATATTTAAAAAATAAACTCACCTTCAGTAGGAATTTGCGTGGATAAAGGATCGTATATTCTCGCAGTCTCATGCGTAACCGCCTTTACATCTTGTATAAGAATACAATTAGTGCTGTCGATAGGTCTCATTGTGCTGACAGCTGTAAATGACAGACACAATGGTATTCATTAATCAATTAATTCGATTCGCAAACAAACATAATAACGCATATCATTTGAACAGGGACAGATGTGGAACAACTGCATTAATTAAGTGCATTAAAAGCTCTAATTACCGGACAGTTTCGCGTTTATAGATTATTAATAATCTTACACTATTACGAGCAGATATTGTATAACGTGCGATGAATAATTCGGGAATAAGTTCAGGACATGCGTTTCATAATGTCGAATGAATATTTCAAGACTTCCGTCAAGTTTGAGGTAATACGCGTGAATTAGAATGGTCTCTCTGGTAGAGAATTGCCGATTGGATTTTGCAATTATTAGTTTTGACATCGGAAATTATTTCGTGTGATATTTCAACCTCTGTATTCCGTTGGACAATTTAATCGCGGTTCTTGCCTTTTCAAATATTACGCTTTATTTGTCATTAGCAACTGAGATGTAATGGGTTCTTCAACTGATTCTCATAATTACTGGCATGAATTATTCATTGCTAATGATGTCGAATATTGGGTTAATTATTTTTACGTGATTATTTTCTTGAATAATTTTTATCGAAACTTTTATTTCATTTGCATAAGAAGAGAAATGAATTAAAAATAAATTAAGGTTGTTCATTTTTAGATCAGTTACGAAGAAGTGTTTTATATGTTAAAAAAAAAGAATAGATATTAAATGAAAACTGTGACTTTCTGAACTGTATACTATAAAAAATATCGATTTTCGTGTGACTTTGTTTTCGGAAACAAAATTTTATTTCAGAACATCAACAATGTTTCGAATGCACAAGAGTTATCCTTGGTTTCAAAGAATTAAATATAGCTTATTTTTGTAAAATTATTAAATTGAAATTGCTATATTCAGTCCTTAAAGCATACAGAGAAATATGTATTTTATATATATATATTTAATATTTAATTTATTTAATTTTAATTAATTAATTTTTTTTAATTTAATTTTTTTTTTTATTTTTTTTTTTTTTTTTTTTTTTTTTTTTTTTTTTTTTTTTTTTTTTTTTTTTTTTTTTTTTTTTTTTTTTTTTTTTTATTTTTTTT